>JBBPBX010036296.1:16376-31556 GCA_038048925.1 Garcialebias charrua | reverse complement strand
TGTAAATGTCTGTGATGGTGGGGAGACTGACTCCAACAGACTTCTGTGCAGCCTTCACCACTCTCTGTAGAGCTTTCCTCTCTGCAACTGTGCAGCCTCCATGCCACACGTTGATGCTGGAGCACAGGATGCTCTCCACTGCACACCTGTAGAAGGAGGTGAGGACTGGGCTGCTCAGACCAGCTCGTCTCAGCCGTCTGAGGAAGTAGAGTCTCTGATGACCTTTCTTGATCAGGCTGGTGGTGTTGTTGCTCCAGCTGAGGTTATCATTCATGTGTACACCCAAGTATTTGTAGCTGGAGACCACTTCCACTGCAGATCCACCTATGTTCAGTGGGGTGTGGGTGTGTTTGTTCCTTCTGAAGTCCACAATCATCTCCTTTGTCTTCTTCACATTCATGTGAAGATTATTCTCTTTGCACCAGCTCTCCAGGTGTTCCACCTCCTGTCTGTAGCTGGACTCATCATTGTTTGTGATGCATCCCACCACCGCTGTATCATCTGCAAACTTAACAATATGACAGCCTGGATGTGTGGCTGTACAATCATATGTGAGCAGAGTGAACAGAAGAGGGCTCAGCACACATCCTTGAGGAGAGCCAGTGCTGAGGGTTATGGTGGAGGAGGAGAAGTTGTGGATCTTCACGGACTGTGGTCTGTTTGTTAAGAAGTCTAGTACCCAGTTACAAATGGAGGGGCTTAGTCCAAGTGTGGATAGTTTGTCTATCAGAGTTTGGGGGATCATGGTGTTGAAGGCAGATGTGAAGTCCACAAAGAGCAGACGGACGTATGAGTCCTTTACTGTCATCCAACATACCATCAGTCTTTACTGTAATCCAACATAACATCAGTCTTTACTGTCATCCAACATGTCAGTCTTTACTGTCATCCAACATAACGTCAATCTTTACTGTCATCCAACACAACGTCAGTCTTTACAGTCATCCAAAATGTCAGTCTTTACTGTCATCCAACATAACGTCAGTCTTTACTGTCATCCAACATAACGTCAGTCTTTACTGTCATCCAACATAACATCAATCTTTACTGTCATCCAACATAACATCAGTCTTTACTGTCATCCAACATAACATCAGTCTTTACTGTCATCCAACATAACATCAGTCTTTACTGTCATCCAACATAACATCTGTCTTTACTGTCATCCAACATAACATCAGTCTTTACTGTCATCCAACATAACATCAGTCTTTACTGTCATCCAACATAACATCAGTCTTTACTGTCATCCAACATAACATCAGTCTTTACTGTCATCCAACATAACATCAGTCTTTACTGTCATCCAACATAACATCAGTCTTTACTGTCATCCAACATAACGTCAGTCTTTACTGTCATCCAACATAACATCAGTCTTTACTGTCATCCAACATAACGTCAGTCTTTACTGTCATCCAACATAACATCAGTCTTTACTGTCATTCAACATAACGTCAATCTTTACTGTCATCCAACATAACATCAGTCTTTACTGTCATTCAACATAACGTCAATCTTTACTGTCATCCAACATAACATCAGTCTTTACTGTCATCCAACATAACGTCAGTCTTTACTGTCATCCAACATAACATCAGTCTTTACTGTCATTCAACATAACGTCAATCTTTACTGTCATCCAACATAACATCAGTCTTTACTGTCATTCAACATAACGTCAATCTTTACTGTCATCCAAAATAACATCAGTCTTTACTGTCATCCAACATAACATCAGTCTTTACTGTCATCCAACATAACATCAGTCTTTACTGTCATCCAACATAACATCAGTCTTTACTGTCATCCAACATAACATCAGTCTTTACTGTCATCCAACATAACATCAGTCTTTACTGTCATCCAACATAACATCAGTCTTTACTGTCATCCAACATAACGTCAGTCTTTACTGTCATTCAACATAACGTCAATCTTTACTGTCATCCAACATAACGTCAGTCTTTACTGTCATCCAACATAACATCAATCTTTACTGTCATCCAACATCACGTCATTCTTTACTGTCATCCAACATAACATCAGTCTTTACTGTCATCCAACATAACATCAGTCTTTACTGTCATCCAACATAACGTCAGTCTTTACTGTCATTCAACATAACGTCAATCTTTACTGTCATCCAACATAACGTCAGTCTTTACTGTCATCCAACATAACATCAATCTTTACTGTCATCCAACATAACATCAGTCTTTACTGTCATCCAACATAACATCAGTCTTTACTGTCATCCAACATAACATCAGTCTTTACTGTCATCCAACATAACATCAGTCTTTACTGTCATCCAACATAACATCAGTCTTTACTGTCATCCAACATAACATCAGTCTTTACTGTCATCCAACATAACATCAGTCTTTACTGTCATCCAACATAACATCAGTCTTTACTGTCATCCAACATAACATCAGTCTTTACTGTCATCCAACATAACATCAGTCTTTACTGTCATCCAACATAACATCAGTCTTTACTGTCATCCAACATAACATCAGTCTTTACTGTCATCCAACATAACATCAGTCTTTACTGTCATCCAACATAACGTCAATCTTTACTGTCATCCAACATAACGTCAGTCTTTACTGTCATCCAACATAACATCAATCTTTACTGTCATCCAACATCACGTCATTCTTTACTGTCATCCAACATAACATCAGTCTTTACTGTCATCCAACATAACATCAGTCTTTACTGTCATCCAACATAACGTCAGTCTTTACTGTCATTCAACATAACGTCAATCTTTACTGTCATCCAACATAACGTCAGTCTTTACTGTCATCCAACATAACATCAATCTTTACTGTCATCCAACATCACATCATTCTTTACTGTCATCCAACATAACATCAGTCTTTACTGTCATCCAACATAACATCAGTCTTTACTGTCATCCAACATAACATCTGTCTTTACTGTCATCCAACAGAACGTCAGTCTTTACTGTCATCCAACATAACATCAGTCTTTACTGTCATCCAACATAACATCAGTCTTTACTGTCATCCAACATAACATCAGTCTTTACTGTCATCCAACATAACATCAGTCTTTACTGTCATCCAACATAACATCAGTCTTTACTGTCATCCAACATAACATCAGTCTTTACTGTCATCCAACATAACATCAGTCTTTACTGTCATCCAACATAACATCAGTCTTTACTGTCATCCAACATAACATCAGTCTTTACTGTCATCCAACATAACATTAGTCTTTACTGTCATCCAACATAACATCAGTCTTTACCATCATCCAACATAACATCAGTCTTAACTGCTATCCAACATAACATCAGTCTTAACTGTCATCCAACATAACATCAGTCTTTACTGTCATCCAACATAACATCAGCCTTTACTGTCATCCAACATAACATCAGTCTTTACTGCCATCCAACATAACATCAGTCTTTACTGTCATCCAACATAACATCAGTCTTTACCGTCATCCAATATAACATCAGTTTTTACTGTCATCCAACATAACATCAGTCTTTACTGTCATCCAACATAACGTCAGTCTTTACTGTCATCCAACATAACATCTGTCTTTACTGTCATCCAACAGAAAGTCAGTCTTTATTGTCATTCAACAAAACATCAGTCTTTACTGTCATCCAACATAACATCTGTCTTTACTGTCATCCAACAGAATGTCAGTCTCTACTGTCAACCAACATAACATCAGTCTTTACTGTCATCCAACATAACATCAGTCTTTACTGTCATCCAACATAACATCAGTCTTTACTGTCATCCAACATAACATCAGTCTTTAATGTCATCCAACATAACATCAGTCTTTACTGTCATCCAACATAACGTCAGTCTTTACTGTCATTCAACATAACGTCAATCTTTTCTGTCATCCAACATTACGTCAGTCTTTACTGTCATCCAACATAACGTCAGTCTTTACAGTCATCCAACATAACGTCAGTCTTTACTGTCATCCAACATAACATCAGTCTTTACTGTCATCCAACATACCATCAGTCTTTACTGTCATCCAACATAACATCAGTCTTTACTGTCATCCAACATAACACCAATCTTTACTGTCATCCAACATAACATCAATCTTTACTGTCATCCAACATGTCAGTCTTTATTGTCATCCAACATAACGTCAGTCTTTACTGTCATCCAACATAACGTCAGTCTTTACTGTCATCCAACATAACATCAGTCTTTACTGTCATCCAACATAACATCAGTCTTTACTGTCATCCAACATAACATCAGTCTTTACCATCATCCAACATAACATCAGTCTTAACTGCCATCCAACATAACATCAGTCTTAACTGTCATCCAACATAACATCAGTCTTTACTGTCATCCAACATAATGTCAGTCTTTACTGTCATCCAACATAACATCAGTCTTTACTGCCATCCAACATAACATCAGTCTTTACTGTCATCCAACATAACATCAGTCTTTACCGTCATCCAATATAACGTCAGTTTTTACTGTCATCCAACATAACATCAGTCTTTACTGTCATCCAACATAACGTCAGTCTTTACTGTCATCCAACATAACATCAGTCTTTACTGTCATCCAACATAACATTTGTCTTTACTGTCATCCAACAGAATGTCAGTCTTTACTGTCATCCAACATAACAACAGTCTTTATTGTCATCCAACATAACATCAGTCTTTACTGTCATCCAACATAACATCTGTCTTTACTGTCATCCAACAGAATGTCAGTCTTTACTGTCATCCAACATAACGTCAGTCTTTACTGTCATCCACCATAACGTCAGTCTTTACTGTCATTCAACGTAACATCAGTCTTTACTGTCATCCAACATAACATCAGTCTTTACAGTCATCCAACATAACGTCAGTCTTTACTGTCATCCAACATAAAATCAGTCTTTATTGTCATCCGACCTAACATCAGTCTTTACTGTCATCCAACATAACGTCAGTCTTTACTGTCATCCAACATAACGTCAGTCTTTACTGTCATCCAACATAACATCAGTCTTTACTGTCATCCAACATAACATCAGTCTTTACTGTCATCCAACATAACATCAGTCTTTACTGTCATCCAACATAACATCAGTCTTTACTGTCATCCAACATACATCAGTCTTTACTGTCATCCAACATAACGTCAGTCTTTACTGTCATCCAACATAACATCAGTCTTTACTGTCATCCAACATAACATCAGTCTTTACTGTCATCCAACATAACATCAGTCTTTACTGTCATCCAACATAACATCAGTCTTTACTGTCATCCAACATAACATCAGTCTTTACTGTCATCCAATATAACATCAGTTTTTACTGTCATCCAACATAATATCAGTCTTTACTGTCATCCAACATAACGTCAGTCTTTACTGTCATCCAACATAACATCAGTCTTTACTGTCATCCAACATAACATCTGTCTTTACTGTCATCCAACAGAACGTCAGTCTTTACTGTCATCCAACATAACATCAGTCTTTATTGTCATCCAACATAACATCAGTCTTTACTGTCATCCAACATAACATCTGTCTTTACTGTCATCCAACAGAACATCAGTCTTTACTGTCATCCAACATAACGTCAGTCTTTACTGTCATTCAACGTAACATCAGTCTTTACTGTCATCCAACATAACATCAGTCTTTACAGTCATCCAACATAACGTCAGTCTTTACTGTCATCCAACATAAAATCAGTCTTTATTGTCAACCGACCTAACATCAGTCTTTACTGTCATCCAACGTAACGTCAGTCTTTACTGTCATCCAACATAACATCAGTCTTTACTGTCATCCAACATAACATCATTCTTTACTGTCATCCAACATAACATCAGTCTTTACTGTCATCCAACATAACGTCAGTCTTTACTGTCATCCAACATAACATCAGAGATGCACTGCAGAGCAAACACGTTGCAAATTTGGTCACAAATTTGACACAACCACAGCCACAGAGCTACCACTGCCCTCTGTGTGGAGCAGAGAGCTGATATCTAGGGTTCCCGGGGGAGCAGATGGTGTTGGTTAAGGGCCTTGCTCAAGGGTCCAGAGTGTGGCAGATGAGGGTGGAGACAGGTGTGACTGCTTCACTTATCCCACCCAAATATTTTATGTTGTCAGTACCGGGGCTTGAACCGGCGATCTTCCGATCACAAGCTCACCTTCTCTAACCTCTGCGCCACCACTCCCACAGGTGTGTGATACCATGAGTGTGATAGGTGTGTAATAGGTGTGTAATGAGCAAACATATTCCATGAACCCCCGATCACCTTTTTAATCAGTCTTTTTTTCTTCTTCAGTAAACACACACGCACTCACACACACACAAACACACACTCACACACACACGTTGGGCCTCACAATTTGGAAAAACTCAGAAAACTGGGCCTCACAACGTAACATAAACAAGGACACACACAGACTCACACACACACACACACACACACACACACACACCACACACACACACACTCTCTCTCGCTCTCACACACACACACACACACACACACACACACACACACGCACACACACACAAACACACACACAGGATAACCCACACAGACATCTTCTCTCATCCAGTGCTCATGTGAACATGATACATGACTCCTCTCATCCAGTGCTCATATATGAACATGATACATGACTTCTCTCATCCAGTGCTCATATGAACATGATACATGACTTCTCTCATCCAGTGCTCATATGAACATGATACATGACTTCTCTCATCCAGTGCTCATATGAACATGATACATGACTTCTCTCATCCAGTGCTCATATGAACATGATACATGACTTCTCTCATCCAGTGCTCATATGAACATGATACATGACTTCTCTCATCCAGTGCTCATATGAACATGATACATGACTTCTCTCATCCAGTGCTCATATGAACATGATACATGACTTCTCTCATCCAGTGCTCATATGAACATGATACATGACTTCTCTCATCCAGTGCTCATATGAACATGATACATGACTTCTCTCATCCAGTGCTCATGTGAACATGATACATGACTTCTCTCATCCAGTGCTCATGTGAACATGATACATGACTTCTCTCATCCAGTGCTCATGTGAACATGATACATGACTTCTCTCATCCAGTGCTCATATGAACATGATACATGACTTCTCTCATCCAGTGCTCATGTGAACATGATACATGACTTCTCTCATCCAGTGCTCATATGAACATGATACATGACTTCTCTCATCCAGTGCTCATGTGAACATGATACATGACTTCTCTCATCCAGTGCTCATATGAACATGATACATGACTTCTCTCATCCAGTGCTCATGTGAACATGATACATGACTTCTCTCATCCAGTGCTCATATGAACATGATACATGACTTCTCTCATCCAGTGCTCATGTGAACATGATACATGACTTCTCTCATCCAGTGCTCATGTGAACATGATACATGACTTCTCTCATCCAGTGCTCATATGAACATGATACATGACTTCTCTCATCCAGTGCTCATGTGAACATGATACATGACTTCTCTCATCCAGTGCTCATATGAACATGATACATGACTTCTCTCATCCAGTGCTCATGTGAACATGATACATGACTTCTCTCATCCAGTGCTCATGTGAACATGATACATGACTTCTCTCATCCAGTGCTCATGTGAACATGATACATGACTTCTCTCATCCAGTGCTCATATGAACATGATACATGACTTCTCTCATCCAGTGCTCATGTGAACATGATACATGACTTCTCTCATCCAGTGCTCATGTGAACATGATACATGACTTCTCTCATCCAGTGCTCATGTGAACATGATACATGACTTCTCTCATCCAGTGCTCATGTGAACATGATACATGACTTCTCTCATCCAGTGCTCATATGAACATGATACATGACTTCTCTCATCCAGTGCTCATGTGAACATGATACATGACTTCTCTCATCCAGTGCTCATATGAACATGATACATGACTTCTCTCATCCAGTGCTCATGTGAACATGATACATGACTTCTCTCATCCAGTGCTCATATGAACATGATACATGACTTCTCTCATCCAGTGCTCATGTGAACATGATACATGACTTCTCTCATCCAGTGCTCATGTGAACATGATACATGACTTCTCTCATCCAGTGCTCATATGAACATGATACATGACTTCTCTCATCCAGTGCTCATGTGAACATGATACATGACTTCTCTCATCCAGTGCTCATATGAACATGATACATGACTTCTCTCATCCAGTGCTCATGTGAACATGATACATGACTTCTCTCATCCAGTGCTCATATGAACATGATACATGACTTCTCTCATCCAGTGCTCATGTGAACATGATACATGACTTCTCTCATCCAGTGCTCATATGAACATGATACATGACTTCTCTCATCCAGTGCTCATGTGAACATGATACATGACTTCTCTCATCCAGTGCTCATATGAACATGATACATGACTTCTCTCATCCAGTGCTCATGTGAACATGATACATGACTTCTCTCATCCAGTGCTCATGTGAACATGATACATGACTTCTCTCATCCAGTGCTCATATGAACATGATACATGACTTCTCTCATCCAGTGCTCATGTGAACATGATACATGACTTCTCTCATCCAGTGCTCATATGAACATGATACATGACTTCTCTCATCCAGTGCTCATGTGAACATGATACATGACTTCTCTCATCCAGTGCTCATATGAACATGATACATGACTTCTCTCATCCAGTGCTCATGTGAACATGATACATGACTTCTCTCATCCAGTGCTCATGTGAACATGATACATGACTTCTCTCATCCAGTGCTCATATGAACATGATACATGACTTCTCTCATCCAGTGCTCATGTGAACATGATACATGACTTCTCTCATCCAGTGCTCATATGAACATGATACATGACTTCTCTCATCCAGTGCTCATGTGAACATGATACATGACTTCTCTCATCCAGTGCTCATATGAACATGATACATGACTTCTCTCATCCAGTGCTCATGTGAACATGATACATGACTTCTCTCATCCAGTGCTCATATGAACATGATACATGACTTCTCTCATCCAGTGCTCATGTGAACATGATACATGACTTCTCTCATCCAGTGCTCATGTGAACATGATACATGACTTCTCTCATCCAGTGCTCATATGAACATGATACATGACTTCTCTCATCCAGTGCTCATGTGAACATGATACATGACTTCTCTCATCCAGTGCTCATGTGAACATGATACATGACTTCTCTCATCCAGTGCTCATGTGAACATGATACATGACTTCTCTCATCCAGTGCTCATATGAACATGATACATGACTTCTCTCATCCAGTGCTCATGTGAACATGATACATGACTTCTCTCATCCAGTGCTCATGTGAACATGATACATGACTTCTCTCATCCAGTGCTCATATGAACATGATACATGACTTCTCTCATCCAGTGCTCATATGAACATGATACATGACTTCTCTCATCCAGTGCTCATATGAACATGATACATGACTTCTCTCATCCAGTGCTCATG
This sequence comes from Garcialebias charrua, assembly GCA_038048925.1. Lineage (NCBI taxonomy): Eukaryota > Metazoa > Chordata > Actinopteri > Cyprinodontiformes > Rivulidae > Garcialebias > Garcialebias charrua. The sequence continues at coordinate 21,956 of JBBPBX010036296.1, read as the reverse complement.
TGAACATGATACATGACTTCTCTCATCCAGTGCTCATATGAACATGATACATGACTTCTCTCATCCAGTGCTCATGTGAACATGATACATGACTTCTCTCATCCAGTGCTCATATGAACATGATACATGACTTCTCTCATCCAGTGCTCATATGAACATGATACATGACTTCTCTCATCCAGTGCTCATGTGAACATGATACATGACTTCTCTCATCCAGTGCTCATGTGAACATGATACATGACTTCTCTCATCCAGTGCTCATGTGAACATGATACATGACTTCTCTCATCCAGTGCTCATATGAACATGATACATGACTTCTCTCATCCAGTGCTCATGTGAACATGATACATGACTTCTCTCATCCAGTGCTCATATGAACATGATACATGACTTCTCTCATCCAGTGCTCATGTGAACATGATACATGACTTCTCTCATCCAGTGCTCATATGAACATGATACATGACTTCTCTCATCCAGTGCTCATGTGAACATGATACATGACTTCTCTCATCCAGTGCTCATATGAACATGATACATGACTTCTCTCATCCAGTGCTCATGTGAACATGATACATGACTTCTCTCATCCAGTGCTCATGTGAACATGATACATGACTTCTCTCATCCAGTGCTCATGTGAACATGATACATGACTTCTCTCATCCAGTGCTCATATGAACATGATACATGACTTCTCTCATCCAGTGCTCATATGAACATGATACATGACTTCTCTCATCCAGTGCTCATGTGAACATGATACATGACTTCTCTCATCCAGTGCTCATGTGAACATGATACATGACTTCTCTCATCCAGTGCTCATGTGAACATGATACATGACTTCTCTCATCCAGTGCTCATGTGAACATGATACATGACTTCTCTCATCCAGTGCTCATGTGAACATGATACATGACTTCTCTCATCCAGTGCTCATGTGAACATGATACATGACTTCTCTCATCCAGTGCTCATATGAACATGATACATGACTTCTCTCATCCAGTGCTCATGTGAACATGATACATGACTTCTCTCATCCAGTGCTCATGTGAACATGATACATGACTTCTCTCATCCAGTGCTCATATGAACATGATACATGACTTCTCTCATCCAGTGCTCATGTGAACATGATACATGACTTCTCTCATCCAGTGCTCATGTGAACATGATACATGACTTCTCTCATCCAGTGCTCATGTGAACATGATACATGACTTCTCTCATCCAGTGCTCATATGAACATGATACATGACTTCTCTCATCCAGTGCTCATGTGAACATGATACATGACTTCTCTCATCCAGTGCTCATGTGAACATGATACATGACTTCTCTCATCCAGTGCTCATATGAACATGATACATGACTTCTCTCATCCAGTGCTCATGTGAACATGATACATGACTTCCCTCATCCAGTGCTCATATGAACATGATACATGACTTCTCTCCTCCAGTGCTCATGATGTGAACATGATACATGACTTCTCTCATCCAGTGCTCATGTGGGGATGCACATTCTGCCATTTACGTAAAACAAGTATCCTGACTCGAAGAGAGCCAAAGCATCATGTTCCTCTCATACCTGCTGAAGGCATCCACATGGACCACCCCAAACCACGAGATGAGTGGTGACAGGTACACAGGTTGTCCCAGAGACCCCTGACCACATTTTTAATGTAATTTGCAGAAAGTAAATGATGTGCATCTGAAACTGATTAACTTAAATCAACCTAAAGCAAGATGGCTGCCAAAGCTAAGCAACCAGAGGTAACCACCAAAAAGGCCATAACTCATCAGTTCCACCAATCTCAAAGTGAAACTGGGCATGGCAGCAGCACTAACACATGCAGAAAATCTTTGTTTCAAATCTGCTCATTAACTTTGTGGACTCACCTCCATCTGTTAGCAAAACATCTCATGAGCCGCTGACCTGATTTTAATGAAACAATCAGAAAATAATCATTGGGCCTGCCTCTCAGACCTTTTCAAGATGGCCACCGCAGTAAACTGACCTCACAAACACAAAAACAGCTTCAACTGTGTCATTTCCTCATTTATAATGATTTTAGTCTAAAACTTCCTTCAAGGACTGTTAGGCCTTTAATTCTTTTGTTTCCTTGTTCTTGGTTTTTAACCACAACATGAGTGATCAAAATAAAAAGTAAAAATACAAAGTACTGTATTTAATGTACTCATTTTGACATGTTTCTCTTTATGAAACCCTGTGAGCACGTGCAGTAGCACATCTGTTGACAGCAGGTGGCAGAAGAACGCCTCCAAAGTGCTGATGAGGGGGTGAAGAAATAAATAGCACACTTTGAGTATTTCATGTTAGTTTTTACATAATTTATAATAAAAAGATGAAATGTTGTCTGTAAGTTTGCTCTGGCCTTTAGTTTTTTTCTGTCAATAACCATGACATGTGTAGAAGGCCATTTATGCCATTTTGATTACAAACATCTGTAGGTCATAATTATGAGTTAGTATCTCATACTTGCGCAGTATTGTCATAAATATGAGACTCTGTGTCACTACTGAGAAACCAAGCCACAATTCTGAAATCCTATCTCATAATAACAACTCATAAGATTTTAACGTGTAATTATGAAATGCTAAGTCATAATTATGAGTTACTAAGCCAGTTTTGAGAGAATATCTCTTAATATGAATGTCATAAACTTGAGAGCTCATTTCAGATAATGAGAACTTCAGTCATTATTTTCTGATACTATTACATAAATATGAGATACACAAAATTACATATATCATATTAATTACAAGATATAGCTGGCCAATTTAATATAATATCTCTTATGACAAGAAATTGTCATTAATGTCGGACACTAAAGTAATTTATATTTATAAGATAGCATTTATGAGACATTAGTCAAAGTCAAGTCAAAGTCAAAGTCAACTTTATTGTCAGAACTGCAATATGTACAGGACATACACAGGATTGAAATTGCATTTCTCTCTCAGTCCCTCGGTGCAACAGTAACCATTTAAACACTAAACAATTAATAAACAAGCATAAAATGAAATAATAAAAGTTTAGTACTGTCCTGAGTTTTTTGCATAGTAGTTTTTCATAGTAGTAAAAAAAGTATAAAAAGTTTCACCAACACCAAAACACCAACATTTAATAAACATAATCATAAAATGAAATAGAGTGTAATACTGTCCTGAGTTTTTTCATAGTAGTTTTCCATAGTAGTATAAAAGTATAAAAAGTTTCACCAACACCAAAAATGAAATAGAGTGTAATACTGTCCCGAAGTATAAAGTATAAAAAGTATATCTATAAAATAAATGAAGGTTCTGGCATTTGACATTTGTAAAGAGTGACAAAGCAGCATATGGGGTTAATGTACACAGTATATGTATGAGGTAGTTGATATTGGTATAGAAACAAAGTGGCATTATGCAATAAGGCTAGTAAAAAGAATATATACTGTATATCAGCAGTAGTGTAGATATAAAAAGTCTAGATGTAAACAGTAGTAATAAATGTAAACAGTAGTAATAAATGTCAACAGTAAATGTAAACAGTAGTATGACTATAGGCAGTAATGTAATACAAACATTAGTGCAAATATGAGAAGTAGTGCAAACTGAATGAGCACATGACCGTGAGTTGAGTGAATGACCCGTATTGATGACACAGAGTCCAGTGTTAAAAACTTTGTGTTGTGTGGTAATGTGTGAAAGTTTTTTGTGATTAAAGGCCGAGATACAGTGAAGCAGACTCCGTATACGCGCGTATATGCCCGTATACGCGCGTATACGGAGCCTCTGCTACAGCTCGGCTGATGTTCTCGCGTAGATTCTCGTGTTTTCGCTCCAAATTCTACGTCATTTCCTCCGTACCGTCACTTCCGATCGTCACTTCCGGTAGTTTTTCGCTCCAAACACTCGCGTTCTCCTTGTTGTAATATGAGCAGCTGAGCACGGAGTGCTTTTCCTGCAGCCCACAGCCCACCACAGCCCACCAGGGAATATATAAAACATCGCGCACCCAGGTAGGACCTGAATTCATTCATTTCATTCATCGAGTGAACGGAGGAAGAAGCGGTTACTTGACTTTAGGCAAAAAAACAAAAGAAAAGGCCCGATCAGCGATAAAAAAGAGGAATTTATTTCATTTGTGTAACATACAAAACAGTCCGGAGCCGGGGAAGTTTAGGTCAGACACCGCGCATCGCGTATGCGAATCGCGTATGCGTAGTAAAAAAATACCTTTGCGCGTACTTGCCCTGAGGGGCTACGCGGGGCTACGCTGCGTACGGGGCATACGTACGCTGCGTATTGGCGTATCGTGAGGACGCGCGAGTGTATCTCGCCCTTAAGGCAGTACAAGTGGGAGGGGAGGCAGAGCAGGCAGAGTGTTAAGCATCCTGACTGCCTGATGAACAGAGCTGTCACTCAGTCTGCTGGTTCGAGCCTGGAGACTCCTCAGTCTCCTCCCTGATGGCAACAGGCTGAAGCAGCTGTGTAGTGGGTGTGTGGGATCACCTGCCATGCAGAGGGCTTTCCGAGTGAGGCGGTTGCTGTGTAAGTCCTGTAGTGAGGGCAAGGAGGTGCCGACAATCTTCTCAGCTGCTCTCACTATACGCTGGAGGCTCTTTCGGCAGGATGCAGTACATGCACCATACCACACCGTGATGCAGCTGGTCAGGACACTTTCTATGGCACCCCTGTAGAAGGTGCACATGATGGGGGTTGGAGCTCCAGCTCTATTCAGCTTGCGGAGAAAGTAGAGGCGCTGGTGAGCCTTCTTGGCCAGTGATGCAGTGTTCCTGCTCCAGGACAGGTCCTCTGAGACGTGCACTCCCAGGAACTTGGTGCTGTCCACTCTCTCCACTGCGGTGCTGTTGATGGTCAGAGGGGCATGTTGGGCATCCCTCTTCCTGAAGTCCACAACAATCTCTTTTGTCTTCTCCACGTTGAGAGTGAGATTGTTGTGTCCGCACCACAAGGCCAGGCGGCTCACCTCATCCCTGTAGTCCGTCTCATCGTTGTTGCTGATGAGACCCACCACTGTTGTGTCGTCCGCAAACTTGATGAAGTGGTTGGAGCTGTACGATGGTGTGCAGTCGTGTGTTAGCAGGGTGAATAGAAGGGGGCTCAGCACACATCCTTGTGGGGCTCCTGTATTCAATGTGATGGTGCTGGATGTGTTATTCCCGACCCGTACTGCCTGTGGTCTCCCGGTCAGGAAGTCTAGCAGCCAGTTACACATTGAGGTGTTCAGCCCCAGACTGTCCAGTTTAAGGATGAGCTGTTGGGGGATGATGGTGTTGAATGCCGAGCTGAAGTCAATGAACAGCATTCTAACATAAGAGTCTTTCGTGTCCAGATGTGTGAGAGCTGTGTGGAGGGCAGAGGAGATGGCATCGTCGGTTGAGCGATTAGACCGATATGCAAATTGGAAGGGATCCAGGGAGGCAGGGAGGACAGATTTGATGTTTTTCATGACTAGCCGTTCGAAGCACTTCATCAGGATGGGGGTGAGTGCTACCGGACGATAGTCATTGAGGCAGGAGGGCGTTGCCTTCTTTGG
>JBBPBX010036295.1:4697-24639 GCA_038048925.1 Garcialebias charrua | reverse complement strand
CTCTCCACTGCACACCTGTAGAACGAGGTGAGGACTGGGCTGCTCAGACCAGCTCGTCTCAGCCGTCTGAGGAAGTAGAGTCTCTGATGACCTTTCTTGATCAGGCTGGTGGTGTTGTTGCTCCAGCTGAGGTTATCATTCATGTGTACACCCAAGTATTTGTAGCTGGAGACCACTTCCACTGCAGACCCACCTATTTTCAGTGGGGCATGGGTGTGTTTGTTCCTTCTGAAGTCCACAATCATCTCCTTTGTCTTCTTCACATTCATGTGAAGATTATTCACATTATTATTATTATTATATTACATTATTATTATATCACATTATTATTATTATAAGAGAGTTCCCAATCCGGCCCATGTGGGCCCCAGAATCATAGGCCTTGCAGAGAAGGTCATCAGCAATACGGCACTGAGGCCATGGACAACGGGCATTGGGCCACAAGGCCTCATCAGGTGGCATAATAAGAGAGGCAATGCTCTGTTCCACTGTAGGCATATTCCCCAAGCCAACCTTGGGTGCCTCCTGCATGGTCGCCAAGACCCTGCCATCCTTTGTCAGACGCGAAAACGCCTTGGTGTCAGACCAGCAAGCATGTAGTTCCCGTATATACTCCCCCGAGGGAGGAACCACAAAAACAGCCTCTGATCTTCTGCGCTTAAAGAATGCGCTGGAGGCTGCAGGCTGGGCCTGAGGGACACCAATCTGTAGATGGGCAAGAGCCGTTCGAATGGCGGCTGTCACAGACTCCTCCATATCTTCCTGGGAGGGAATGGAGCCAGACCCAGAGGCCCCGCAGCCCAGCTCCGGAAGGTCCTCATAGAAATGGGTGCCAGAGGCCACCACCAAAATAGCATCGTCACCAGTGACTGATGCTTCATCACGCTCGGGAGGGAGCGCCCTGTCTCGAACACCATCAGCCTGAAAGGACTGGAGGAGGGCCTTCATGTGGGCCAGCTCGGTAGTGAGGTGATCTACTCTCGTGGACAACCTCTTTGCATCGAGCCATTTGGCTTGCTTCGCCTGCAGCAAAGGCGTAGCCACAGCAGGCCGTTTGCCCATCGCCTGACCTGGCGGCAATGGGCTATGCTGTGGAGCACCCGCCCAGTCGTTAGGCCGCTCCAGCGCAGCCAACCGATCCAGTCTGACCGACCAGGGCATGACGCGACAGTTGGGGCAAGTGTCATCTGACAGCGCCTCCAGGAGATGTCCCACACCAAGACAGGAGGAACACAAGTCATGCCCGTCTTCGGGTTGAAGCGGCGCCAGACAGGTCGAGCAACACAAATTTTCCAGCATCATACTGCTGAAAAGCGTTATCAGCCCGTCACCAACAGAAGTCAACACGAGTAGAAAACGCCACTGGCGACTTCATTTGTAGGAAAAAACACCCCTGTAGGCTACAAACTCAGCGCAAGCAAAAACGCCACCGGTGAGTTTAGATAAACTATAGAACAACTCAGTGCGAGCAGACGCCACTGGTGAGTTGAAATAAACAACAATAGAAAACTCAGTGCGAGCAGAGACGCCACTGGTGAGTTGAAATAAACAACAATAGAAAACTCAGTGCGAGCAGAGACGCCACTGGTGAGTTGAAATAAACAACAATAGAAAACTCAGTGCGAGCAGAGACGCCACTGGTGAGTTGAAATAAACAACAATAGAAAACTCAGTGCGAGCAGAGACACCACTGGTAAGTTAAAATAAACAACAATAGAAAACTCAGTGCGAGCAGAGACACCACTGGTAAGTTAAAATAAACAACAATAGAAAACTCAGCGCGAGCAGAGACGCCACTGGTGAGTTAAAATAAACAATAGAAAACTCAGCGTGAGCAGAGACGCCACTGGTGAGTTGAAATAAACAACAATAGAAAACAGTGCGAGCAGAGATGCCACTGGTGAGTTGAAATAAACAACAATAGAAAACTCAGCGCGAGCAAGAACGCTACAGGTGAGTCAGATAAACAATCGCAACGAAAGATAAACTCAGCACGAGCAGAAAATGCCACTGGTGAGTTGAAATAACCAGTGAGTTTAAATAAAAAGCCAACAGAAAAAACTCAATGCAAGCGAAAGCGCTACAGGTGAGTCAGATAAACAACCAGAACGAAAGATAAACTCAGCACGTGCAGAAAACGCCCTTAAATAATAAACAGCCAAAAGAAAAAACTCAACGCGAGCGAAAACGCTACAGGTGAGTCAGATAAACTAGACATCATTAACCTCACGCAGACTCTTCCACTGGTACATTTTCATCTTTAAATCACTTCTTGGTCTGCTGCCCTCATACATCATGTCTCTGCGTGAGTGCAGCTACAGTGTGCGCTCTCAGGACATGATTACCTGCAGTGTTCAGTCAGTGAGGACTGAACTTGGAAAAAGGGCCTTCTCCTACTCTGCTCCTGCTTCATGGAATATCTTACAAAAAGATCTGAAGCTCTCGACCTTGACCTCTCTAAATGGTTTTAAAGGGATTGTGACATGATTTTTTTACTATTCATAAAATTGCTCAAAATATATATATTTTATCATTTAAATATGTTTGTTTTTGCAAACAAAATGATAAATCACTTTAATTTTGCTTTAAAAGTGATTTTGAACTTCAAGCCGTGTTTAATCATGGGAAATCCGATTACACTCGAACGCACCATATGTGATGTCACACTGGGCAGAGGGCTGTGGTGTCTTTAATAGCGGACAATTTAAAACTGGACGAATTTAGCAATCTATGTGAAGATTTGAGCTATTTGTCTTCATTTTGGGAAGCAGAAAATAGTTTGGGTGATGGAACAAGAAACAACAGGATCTAATTTAGGTCTGATGCTGTATCAGACTTCCTTCATGTCGAGCTGCTCATACCTGCGCACTGTGACAAGCCCAGAGCTCTGCCCGGTGTGACATCACAGATGGTGCGTTCGTGTGTAATGGGATTTCCCATGATTAAACACGGCTTGAAGTTCAAAATCACTTTTAAAGCAAAATTAAAGTGATTTATCATTTTGTTTGCAAAAACAAACATATTTAAATGATAAAATATATATATTTTGAGCAATTTTATGAATAGTAAAAAAATCATGTCACAATCCCTTTAAGAATCTGTTGGAATCCTGGCAAAAACCAATGCAGATATGTTCCTGTCTTTGATTTTATACATCTACCTTATAATGTTTTGCTAGTTTTTTGATACTTTGTAAAAAATAAAAATAAAAAAAACTATGTATTTCTCTCTTTTGTTTTTCTCTCTTTTGTTTTTCTATTGTTCATTGTTTAAGGAAATTCTACCATTGCTGTTCATCGTTCTTTAGTTTTAGCAGGTCGCTTTCGTAAATGAGCCCACGAGGCTCAATAAGATTTACCTGACTAAATAAAGGTTGAATGAATGAATTAGTAAAATGAGTAGAATGGAAAATTAACTCAATGCAGGCAGAAACGCCACCGGAGAGTCAAAAGAGCAAAACTTACCAGTTGTTGCAGATCTGGTAAAGGTGAAAACAGCTTGTGCAGCCCTTGGAGGGAGAGACTTACCCGCAGCTCCGACCAAACTCGGTCATGTGGCTACCAGCAACAAGCAGTTTAGGAAAGCAGTGGTTCACACAGAAGCAACCAGCTTCACTCGACCACACGCCTGTACTCAACAAACCTGTGCGCGAGAAGAACGAAGGGATTGAATGCCGGGTGCCACGTGCCTATACAGTATAGAGTCACGTGGGTCCCCGGCAGGTTACGGGGTGACTTTGTTGTCATTTGTTCTCGACCTGCGCATGCGCAAGAATGATCATTCAGTGCTTAAGCACCGCCTCTGGCGGTCAGGAGGGATGAAATAGAACCACTATTTTCTATAATAAAGTATTCTTTAATAAAAATATGAGACCAATTGTCTATACGTCTAAATTATGCAAAAAATATGCAAAATTACCTTAAATTTTGGATACTAAAGGTTGTTGTAAATAAAAAAAAAAATTTTTTTTAAAGGGTCTACTATTTTTTTTTTTTTTACCAAGATTGCTGCATTTTTAGTAAATCACCCACCATATATCTCTCCTGCATAGACTTCTCCAAAGATCATCCAGTAGGGCTGGAAGACTATATCTCGAGCTAGGCTCCATGATGGCTCCTCATCAGGTGACAAGATGGCTTTTCTGGACACGCCAAAGCTTAGCAACACAATCACCATCATCACCACGATGAAGAACATATTGCTGGTCTGAAGACAGAGGACAGAGGCATGACTGAGTGCACACTTCTCCACCATGTTGAAGAGTCTCTACTCACCATCTTAGTGATCATAGTGAGGTAAGGACCTGCATGCTGATTGAGAGCCAGAAGATCCAGCACCTTGACAAACCAGAAAATGATGTCCAGACAGTAAATTATGCGTCCTGCTGTTCGGTAGGGATCAGCGAATGAACGCATCAAGAGCCCAAACAGGAAAAGTGTGATGGCGATGAAGTCTGATACGTTCCAGTACTCTGAAAACCAAATCTTCAGCTTCTGACTCAGTTTCCTTGGCTCAGACATTAATACCTAAGAAAGTAAAAAAAGAAAAAAATATACAGTATATAGAATTATATCAAACGTGATAGCTGCCCACTGCCCCACCTGGTGGTGGTTGGGTTAAATGCAGAGACTAATTTCGTCTTGTATGGAAACATACACAGATGACAAATGTGACATTATTATTATTATTATTACATTCTATATTCTCTACCTGTTTGTATATTTAATTATTTTTATCTTAACATGTATTTTTTGTCTTTCCTCCTATAGAAAGTGCACCTGGACATGTCATTCTGTGTCCGTTCCTCCTTCTCGTACTCTCAAACCCAGCCGATTGAAGCAGATGGCCGCTCGTCCTAAGCCTGGATCTGCTGGAGGTTTCTTCCTGTTAAAATTGAGTTTTTCCTTTCCACTTTTGCCTTTGTGCTTGCTCAGGAAGGGAGACTGCGACGAAGTGAAGATTCAACACCTATCTGCTGGCTTCCTTCTTTTACTAATTGACCTTTATAAGTATGTGAATGTTTTTGCTCAGTGTCCTGAGAAAACGTATGTTGTAACTTGGCGATATATAAATAAACTTAATTGAATTATTCGCTTACATACAGGGGCGGGCTGAAGTTGAAATTCAGCCTGGGAGATTGCTTTGGATAAGCCTTTAATCTGATCGCATGACGGATGCATGGGGAACCATAATTTTAACACAAGTACTTTATTTGCAGCGTAAAAACACCATTCTCCCCCTCCCACCCCCAACAATCAAAACTACTGTTTATGTTTGTATGTACTCAATGATACAAATAAAAATACATATCAGTTTATAAAAGTTTATTAAACAAGCAGCTTATCATAAAAATCAAAGCAAATATCAAGGACCAAAAAACAACCACCAAAGGTATACAGACCTCTAATATCATAACTTCACCCCCAAACAAAAAGAAATTGATAACTTACATCATTAACAAGTGCTGAGCAGTACACTGGTCTCTGCAACTCTGTCTGTAACTGCATCATTGTTTAAAGTCATCAGGGCCTCTTTCTCTCCTCTTTCATCTCCATCTCCTTCTCCTCTCTGTCCTCATCTGTTCCTTCCTCCTCCTTCTCCTCCTCACTCCTATGGCTGGCATTATCCTGTCCCTCTGCATCAACTCCTCCACTGACACTGGCCTTTTCAGCTATACTAATAACAATAGCAGCAACAATTACCGGTATACATTTTAGAGCACTTTTGCCAAGAATTCAGTTTTGTAACACAAATACAACACAAGAAAAGTGCTACAGAAACACACACACACACAAACACACACACACATACACACACACACACAGTAAATGAATTACAGACACACACACACACACACACAAACACACACACACATACACACACACACACAGTAAATGAATTACAGACTCCAATGCATTGTTCTTGAGCTGGTAAAAATAGCTCTATATTATTGTAGAAACAACAACAACACTCTTTCCTGAATAGGTTTTCTTTTGCAATAAAGAAACGTGCCTTTTCTGGTCAGTCAGTGTGGATTGATTTTAATTTTAGTTGATAAAGCAGATTAAAGATTTATGTACCCTACATATGGACTTGGCACACAGTGTGTTTGGGTTTCTGGATGTGTTCAGGACTCACAGAACATTAAAGGAAGCCTATCAGTATTGTTACACCAGTCTGGGATGGATGATAGGTCCATGTAGGCACTGCATGCTAACCTGCTGTCTCCATGCTGCTCAGTCCTGTTATCACCGTCCTGCTGACTTTAGTCATGCTCACTTTGCAAAACCACCACTGCCCCGCCCCACTAAATGTCTGGTATTTTAGCGCATTTGGCTGCATCTTGCACTAACTTTTCCTTTTCTTTTTCCTTAGTTTTCTGCTGCACCCATCTCTTTATCCTTACTTTTTAGCACGTTTGCTTCCCGCGCTCCTTTCTTTCTTTTGCAAATTGGGAGGGGCTGCTCGCATTTGACATTTGACTGCCACCTGCGGCCACAAGGGCTGCTGCGTGAGGACGAAACAGAGTTTTAAAAGAAAAACGTACCCATCACTACTGGTTAGGGAATCCTCCCAAACCTCCCTATGGCCAGCCCACCACTGCTTACATATATCACTTAAACCCATATGCCAATTCGCCAAAATAACTAAATAATAAAAATGCGAAAACAAAATAAAACCTCTCACCTCTCTGGTTTTCTCAAGTGCAGTGGATCCAATGTAAACAATGACAAGCCACTCCTGAACACTTGGCTGATCTACCATCTTCACCAAGACGACATAAGAGAATAACATCAAAAAGGCCAAGTAGGACATCTAAAATCGAGAGAGGAAAAAAATAGAGAAACCGCAATGTACACCTTAAGTAAAATGTATCTTGTTTAACTGAAGAAAATACTTTTCTTTAACTATAAAAGATGCATGCCACCTACTGTGTGAAACCAGAACTTGACAACAGGGGCAGAGTAAAACTCATAAACTCTTGTGATCCGGGACAGCCAGTGCTTAGACATGGAGGACAAAGTTTCTGAAACAGGACCACGGTGTTTATCCTGGAAAGAGAGACCTTGCTCTGTATCTGGAAAATCCTGTGGCAGAAAGTAAAGAAAATAAAACAGAAGGCCAGACATGAAAAGTGCAACACAAAACTAAGAAGGGCACTTTACAACGTGATCAAATCCCTCAGTAGCTGATGCAGGTTTAACAGGCTCGAGTCCAAACAGCATCGCCTCATGGTTCTGTGGCACATGGCACATTTCAGCTTTGCTTTTAAACTCCAGCAGCAAGATGGTAGGAGGCAGAAGAAGGCTCAAAATTATCTGAAGCATAAAAATCACAAAATCATTTTCTGTTCCACTCTTTAACAACAACAAAAATACACAATCTGTCATCAGTTGTTGAACAGACAATGGTCAATTAAACAATTCCAGCTTGTCTCTTATAACTATTCTGTAGGCTATACTTGGTTAAAAATTAATTTGTACACGATTTTGAAATTTTTTTTTTGCATATGAGACAACATTCTACAACACATTTGTTCAAATTGAGTGCTTGGTTTTAAAGTCAACCAGTTACAGAAAAGTTAAAAGCTATAATACTAATTATTAAGTGTACAGTAGTGCCTCATTTATCCTGGGGGTTCCGTTCCCAGCCCCTCCAGCGATAAGTGAAAAATCGCAAAGTAGTAATAGTAGTACAAATAGTAGTAAGTAGCAGTTTATTTTAGTATTCATATATGTTAAGGTGTTTTAAACCCTTCCCACACTCTTGCAATGTTCTAAACAATATTTCTAAACTAAATGCTTTAGAAGAGAATAGCATGTCATGATCTCTGCCACATGCCAGCGCTCTCGGCCACGCCCACTTCTTTGCTGCAATCGTTGGCAGGCAGCAGAGATCATGAGATGCTGCAGGAGGGAGCTTCTCCCTGCACCTGTGGGCTGCACGTAGGTGCAGCACATGATAAATCATTTAAAATAATTTATTTTAAATAAACAATCCATGCCGCTCATATGGCTCATCCCATCAATCAGCCAGTTGTGTGTCATGTCCAATCTTACTTTGAAAAACCGTTAAAGAGCGAGTCTGCGAAAGTCAAACTGCAAAGAAGCGAGGGACTACTGTAAATGCTCTTTATCACCCCAACATAATTGTTACAGGTAAAAATAAAAATAAAAAACACTAAATCCAAGTACTTTTGGTTGTACCAAAAACCAGGTTGAAGTTCAAAGGAGATCAGGCTTTTTCAGTCATGGGCCCTAAACTCTGGAATAATCTGCCCCAACATTAGACAGGCCACTTCACTTCCTGTTTTTAAATCTCCTAAAAACACATCTGTTTTCTCTGACAAATTTTTTTTTCTTTAATTACTGCTATTATTTTTTATTGTTAAGCATTTTGGTAACGGCTGCTGTTTTTTTTGTTTTTAAGGAGGTACTTACTGAATAACAGGTTAAAACATATAAAAATCCCTCAAATCGGCTCACATTTCACAATTTTATTTTATTTTTCTTCCAAAAAAGATTTCTAGTTTAGCATACCTCTGAACCCTTTAGCATGCACCTGAACTTTGATTGGGTTTAACAGTGCACACCCACTGTTCATATTTCTGGCTAACACACCAATCATATTTCATCCCATGTGGGGGGTGCAACAAGTACTGAGGCGGGTAACATTTATAGCCTGTATAGATCTAAAAACTTTCTATCACATAATCAAGATGAGTGCAACATATACATTTGATATTTTCTGTATTACTGACCTTTAAAAATGAGTTTTTTCTCATGTTGAGAGGACCAGTCCAGAGATCTGTGAGCAGAGTCTGCGTGCAGGAGTGTGAGACAAACGGTCTGTGGCACGAGGAGACGGCCAGCTGCAGACAGGTGAAGTGGCTCCATGCTTCCATCTCGGAGGTTAACAGTTTCATGGCCATTTGCTCGTTCTGCTGAAATGCACAATCCAATACATCCACTGCCAGCTGACCAAATTCACTGACACACAACACACAGAGAAAGAAATGAAGAGGATTTTTACAGGAACGATCCATTAAGTCAAGATTCTTTTGGAAATAAAAAATGTTGAATTAAAAAAGAAATACTTTACAAAAACTAGCCGCAAATAAAAAGGCAAAAAATAGACTACAGTAAAATATAGAATATAAAATGATAATTTCAAATAATAATACAGGTAGTCCTCGGGTTACGACGGTCTCGAGTTACAACGTTTCGCGGTTACGTCACGAAAAAAAAATGTCATGAAATAAATATATAGAAAGGCTAAAAACCGTCATGGAAAAAAATTTATATTGACATTTTTTATTTTGAAAAGCCGTGTGTTCCGAGTTCCTTCCGGTTTTGACGGCAGAAGCAGTAGCTTGACGTAGCTTGATGGCAGAAGCAGCGAGCACTCAGAAGTTTTCCACTATTCAGTGGAAAATACAGGCGGCCCGGCAGAGGGATACGGCGGAGGGATACAGAGCTGGATCCAGGCGGAGCTCCAGAGAGCAGGAGGCTGGCTTTGGATGGACCGTGTCCCATCAGAGGTTGCTACGCTCGGATACATGAGCTGGGAGCTGAACGGCGGTTTTACGTCGTAAACGGAATGGAGATTACAGCAGAGGGATGGATGGACGAAGGAAAACGGCTTCACCAGCATACCAGTAGGTTATTAAATCTTTTTTTCCCTTCATTATGGCTCCTAAATGTATGTGGTTTTTGATAATTATGTAGGGTACTGTGTTAGGATAGGCTAAGTGCTTGGTAACTGTACAGTACTGTACATGTATATGGGGCAGTATGTAGGTATTTTCCGACTTACGATGAAATTCGGGTTACGACGCCACGTAGAAACGGAACTCCGTCGTAAGTCGGGGACCACCTGTACTGTATTAAAAAATTGCTAATTCCATGGACAGTTTGCTTTTTGACATATAAATGGGTTTTAAATTAAAAATAATGAAGTGATTGCTTTTACAAAAAGTAATAAGACACTTGTACAAACACCTCGTGAATCCCTTATTTTTATGGCAGTAAAGAAAGCCTAAACCATAACACTGTCACCACCGTGTGCAGCAGTGGCGCAAAAAGCCGCTATGCTGGTTATGCAACGCATAGGGGCGCTGCACTAAAGGGGGCGTCAAAACCGTCTCTAGAAAAAATGTTTTTCTAGCAGGCATTTTCTATATTTAACTGCATGAAATGATCAATAACGGGAACAGCACTGATTAGGCGCCCCACTGCTCCTTCACCTCGCCTCCTCCTATCTCTCTGCTCTCCCTTCACACACAGGTGGCTGTGAACACGCCCCTAAGAGAACACACAGGCGTGTTTTGTTTTTTTTAAGTTATCTTGGACTACCACTCGTGCACTTGACTTTGGAGCGGCAGAAAAAAAAACTATCCGGGCGCAAACCAGAAAAATTAAAAGGGAGAAGGATAAAGTTGTTGGCGGGATGAAAAAAAGTATTTCAATGTGGTTAAAAGATAGTAGGTAAGTACCGTCAGTGTATTAGCAGGACAGGAGGGTTGTAAATATTCAGGTTAGCTAAAGCTAGCCTAGTAGGAATCGTCCCATACAGTATTTGGCTGTTAAACGTTGCCTCCCCATTGAAGCGATTTGTTTAATATTTTTATGAATATTTGATACATGTCACACACACATCCACACACTAACTGTAAGAATGACCTAAATAAAACTCAGGAAATATTAACACAGGAAAGCTAAACTGTTGTGGTGGCAGTTCCCAGCTATGTTCCAACGCTTATGGTACATCCACACCAAACAGCTTTTCAACAGCAAAAAAGCTTGTCACGCACGCAAGTGGACGCACTGGACCCAGTGGTGTCCAGACCAGAACGCGAAGCTGCGGCGGCGTGGCGGGGGGGGGGAGGAGCTTACCGGTATACCGAGTTCCTCACTGCACTCCGCCAGGCAAGGACCTTTTTATTTCTGTCTCTGTAGAGCAGACTTGACTGGTCGTAAAGGACTTGTCGCGAACACACAGCTACAATGAGTTTCTCTTCCATAGTACACGACTTCGCGGGTTTTTTCTGTGTCCCACAAACAATACGTCACATAGTTGCGCAATACCCCTGTCCCCTCGTTTCCGCGTCACATAGCTCCCCCCCGACTCTCCCTGATTGGTTGACACACGAGTTAAACGGCGTTTGAACGGCAAAATCATCAACATGTTCAAGGCTTGGAGGCTGACGCGGGTTCACGTGCACGGAAAATGCTTTCCAGCACGCTCAACACGCACGTGACGTGACGCCCGACGCCAAGACGCGTTGACTTTGCATGTAAACTGGACGCTCCTGCAGTTGAAAAGCTGTTTGGTGTGGACGTACCATTAGCCCTCAGTGCTGCAATTTATTCACTCATATGTACATTTATTATTATTGATTCTTTAATTAAAGATGAGTTGTACAAGTTTATGTGTGTATCAGACAAATTAGTCCTCAGTGTCACTATAGCCCTTAGACTCAAAAAGGTTGGTGACCCATGTTACCAACCTTTTTGGCAGAGGGACACTTGAGTTTAAATGTCTTATTTAATATCACTACAGTGGTGTGTGTTGTGATGTATCTGGTAAGTCAGATCAGATGAAATGTCCAGTCAGTAACTGTTATCCAACAAGGAGATCATTTAAATTAAAGTTTCATTTCTATTGTGGTTTGACTGCTGTATTTTTAAACCTACTTAACACAAAATTAATGTCATTCAGCTGTGAGGATGGAGAGAAGGAAGAGAAGATGACAGAGGAATCAGGACAGACTGGGGAAGGCAACAGGTTGGTCTAATGCAGGTGGAAGTGAGGGAACAGCTACTTAATCCCAAGCAATAACATGTAAACATTATTTTTAAAAACTGTATTAAGATCTGTAATTTTTACAACTAATATATAATGCTTTTTTGACCATATGACAGTGCAGAATGCCACAGACAAAGGGTGAAGGAGACAGACACGAGGTCAGTGATAGAGGAGACAAGTGATGACATCAGGTAGGAATAATTACATTAGGGAGGCAACAAAAACCTATACTGTATACCATGATGGTTTGAATTTCTGATGACCATCTTTCATTGTCTTCTTTCACGGAAAGTAACAGTTTAAATGTCATAAATGTTAAAACTCTGACATGGACTCCAGGCTGTTAAGATTTCATATTTTCGCTACATAAAATGTTGAGCACTGATTACCACTACTGTTATATATTTTTACTTTATTAAACTTCTTATTTGTTTATGATTGAAATGATCACCTGATATAATATGTAACATAAAAAAATCTGTAATATTGCTACTGTATTTTCTAAGTGCATGACTAAGGGAGGAAAGCTGTATGAGGCGGCAGGTAAAAGGAGCGCGGGGGGGGGGGGGGGCGCCGTTGATGTTTTCGCATCCACCTCAAAAATATGTAGTTGCGCCCCTGGTGTGCAGTGGCTGGTGTCAGGTGTTTTACCTGATGATGTGTCTGTATTCTACTCAAATCATATCTAATGCTATTGCTGCTAAGCAAATATTTGATTATTATGTTCAGTTCAGAATGAATACAGATAGATAGATAGATAGATAGATATAGATTTATTTGTCCCCGTAGGGAAATTAATTTGCAACATTTGTCAGCAGGCATTGACATAAAGGACATACTTATACATACATACATGACATCATCATCCATCATTACAGCAAAGATGTTTCAGCTCAGTACAGTAATTCATGATACCTTAGTATTATTTAATGATTTAATTGCTTGTGGTATGAAAGAAAAATTTGTTCTGTTTCTTGAGAATAAAGGAAGGCCGTACCTTCGCCCTGAAGGAAGCAACTCAAATGAAGATCTTAGGGGATGTGTGTCGTCTGCTATAATCTTGTTTTACATACACTCATCTACAGGCCAACTGCAACTTTGTTACTTGTAGACATGTAGTTAAGTGTTTCTTGCTGCTATTTTCAGGCTCAGACTGAATGGTGATCAATGGTGACTTTTGAAAATCTTTGCAATAGAATTTTATTTTTATTTTTATGACAGTAGAATATTTTGTTTCAAATATCAGCCTTACCGGTACTTCTTAGGAAGTGGTAATCAAAAACCAAAAACTTAAAGACTACAAAGGAGATTAAAAGTACGCAAGTCCACCAATTAATCTAGAGCTTCAAGTTATTGAGGCCTATTTTGTAAGTCATCCTTCTATTTTCTTTCACTTGTTCCAGAGTTGGGTCACATGGGCATCAGCTTGAGCAGGGAGGCCCAGACATCTCTTTCCAGTCAGCTCTTCTGGGAGGACTCCAAGGCGTTTCCATTTTGTAAGCACTGCATTTTATTTCATGAAACTAAAGATTAAAGGTTCAGTCTGCAGTTTCTGTAGAACTGCAGCACTTAGAAAAAATTTCAACAGGCAAAGCATTCTGATCCCTCCCCCTCAGAGCCATATATGGCTCTGCTCTCCCATGGTCTGCTGAAATTCAAATTCAAGCTCTGTTTTTATTGGCTGATTCAAATTCAAGCTCTGTTTTTATTGGCTGGTTACAAACTCTGTTTTTATTGGCTGGAAAATGGCGTGTCACCTTTTCTTTTTAGAAATGCTTATTTACCACCTGGAGAAGCAAGGGGACAATATTTTTTTTAATTTTTTTTCAGAGATTACCTGGCTAACATCAGTCTGTCAGGAGGTAGTGACAGAGTGAAGAAATATGTTT
Organism: Garcialebias charrua; assembly: GCA_038048925.1. Taxonomy (NCBI): domain Eukaryota; kingdom Metazoa; phylum Chordata; class Actinopteri; order Cyprinodontiformes; family Rivulidae; genus Garcialebias; species Garcialebias charrua. The sequence continues at coordinate 10,942 of JBBPBX010036295.1, read as the reverse complement.
ATAAAAAAAAGCTACATACTGAAGCTTTAACTTAATGTAGTGCTGTACATGCATTTGCCATTTAACTAACTTTATTTCTTATCCTAATTATGCAACAGATTTTCTGCCATTTGTTTAGTCCGGTACTTCAATATTATTAAAGGTCAGTTTCATTGCGTTTAGTCAAATACAATGCAAAAATAAAATCATTTTACGGGAAGTGTTTTTCCAAGTTACTCACAGAGAAAAGGCCTTAAATCGTTCTGCCATGATGTCATCCATGTTGCTCTGGCGTGCCTCAACGGCCATGGAGCGATAAAGCTTACAGGCCACAACAGCCCGTGCCAAAGCTTCCTCTCCGTGTTGCCACAGGAAGAGCGCCATCTGCTGGCGTTGTTGAAGAACTGCCCACACAAACAGGTCGTTGAAGTTGAAAGCACAGGGCAGCAGAGGAGCACCAAAGTCTGGACTCAGTGCCATCTTGTTCACAGCTGGCACACTTTGCTCCTGAATGGACAATCAGAGGGAAAAAAAACAAACAAAAAATTAAGGCTTAGAGAAGTCTGCAAATCTTTTTTCTTCTTCTTTCAGTTGCTCCCTTCTTCAGGGGCCACAGCGCAGGATGCCGTTCCTGACACAACCACAGCCCTCTGTGTGGAGTAGGGAGAAGCCATCTAGGGTGCACAGGGGAGTAGATGGTGGGGGTTAAGGGCCTTGCTCAAGGGCCCAGAGTGGGGTAAATGAGGGTGGTGGCTTCACCTTTCTTTCCCACCCACATTTTGATGTTGTAGGCCCAGGAAGTCGAACCAACGACCTTCCGATTACAGGCAGACCTTCTTTAACCTCTGCACCACCACTCCTCCATTCAAATAAAACAATACTTTAAAAATTAAATGTTTACATTTTCAAGACTTTTTTCCAAATAGAAAAATGACGACATCTACAACCTTAGATTTGTAGGGCTGAGCTGTTCTAAAGAAATGTAGATCTTGGAGGCTTCTGCTCTTCATTGTGCTCAGTCCTCGTCTTTGTTTGGAAAAAAAGCTCGAGCTCTCCCACCGACCCTCCTACAAACGAAAAGGAAACATTTTAGAAAGCACTTCACAGCCAAGCATTTAACAGGATGTCAAAACAAAGTGTCAAAAACTCAGCTAGTTCTAAATATTTGAGCTCACTTTGTTCTGCAGGCGGCTGTAGGCAGCTCTGAAGTTTTTCCGTGTGTAAGTGCTTCGATAAGCTCCGCCTATAAGGTATTCGATTGCCATACCCATGTCAATGAGCGAAACACGGTATCCAAGGGGAAGAGAAGTCTACATGCACACATACAGTAAATACACATGTAAATATGGCCATTAATAACACAAATACAGTATGTATATATATATCTCCAGTTTTAGCTTCTCTCCATAGACTCCATGTCAAATTCAGAAAATAATTCAAAATTTTACATCTAACCTATAAAGCACTCAACAACCTAGCTCCATCTTATATTACAGATCTTATTGTTCCATATTTTCCTAAAAGAGCACTTTACTCTCAGCCTGCAGGTTTACTTGTGGTTCCTAGAGTTTCTAAAAGCAGAATGGAAGGAAGATCTTTCAGTTTTCAGGCTCCTCTCTTGTGGAACCAACTTCCAGTTTCTGTCCGTGAGGCTGACACATTGTCCAGTTTTAAGTTTAGGCTCAAGTCTTTCCTTTTTGATCAATCCTATAGTCAGGGTTGGCTTGTGTTTCCTGAGCTATTGTTTAGTTAGGCTGCTATAGGCTTATACTGCTGGAGGAAACTAATAACATCTCCTCACTCTACTGCAGCCTTTACCTACGTGACTGTTCATGTTTGTACCCTGATGCATGCTGAATACAGACTGAGGAAGTCTCTCAGACGAAAGACAAAACGTTTCTACTTTTTTGTTTTGTTTTGTTTTGTGAATGTCCAGAGGACCAGACTTAGCTTTTTTAGCTTTTCATGTTTTTCTTTGTCTTTCTCCCCAAAGAAACGATTTTCATGTTTTTCTTTGTCTTTCTCCCCAAAGAAACTACATCTGGACCAGCCATTTTGTGTTTGTCTGTGACTCGTTCATGTCCTCTATTTCCCTGGTCAGTCAAAGCAAATGGCCGCCCATCCCAAGCCCAGTTCTGCTGGAGGTTTCTTCCTGTTAAAAAAAAAAAATTCCTTTCCACTGTCGCCTGCGTGCTGCTCAGGATGGGAGTCAGCAATGAGGTGAAGATTCACTGCAATCTGCAGGCTTCCTTAGATGGTTAACTTTTATTAACTGGTATTTTTATAATGAGTGTGATGTTTACTGTACAAAACCCTGAGATGGCCTTTGTTGTGAATTGGGGTTTTATATAGATAAGTGTACTGGACTGCATTGAAGTAAATTTAATTCAATATGTTGTTAGTATTTTTATCTAGACTGACCCTGTTTATTTTTTTATCTACTCAGAGACGGATTATAATGAAATTATGACCCAATTCTGACTGGTTTAAACGGGGCCAGCAACTCTAAAAAGAGCCTCCCAGGAATTCAATATCCGTCAAGGAATAGTTTTTATTTATTTGTTATTTTCTTTATTGGCTCGCTGCACCATATCATTTTTCCTGACACGTCAGACCACTTAAGATCCATGAGATCACATTAGTCCGCCCTCCGGCCCCTTATCCACGTGATAGGCTGTGCTCCCCTCTGCGAAGGAGGAGTCTAGGCCCTGTATATTTGTAATGCCGTGTGACATCTGGCCCTTCCGGTCCAGGATCTCACGCCGTGTATCGGAGGTCAACGCTGTAACTGTATCCTTTTCCTGCCTTCAGTTAATACAATTGGTAAAACTGAATTCACGTTTTCCTTGATTTATTGAGATAGTGTGAGTTTCTACTTCAGAGGGAGGTCTGAACCGGGTGCCTCCGGAGCTGGAAGTGGGCCTGGGGTCCGGGATCAGACCCGCAGGACACACACTGACCAGCAACAATGCTAATAAAATGTGAAATCCATTTACCTTTTTAACATCCTCGACAAGGTGGTGCAGAAACCGTTGAGTCTGACCCTGGTGCTGCAGAAATTTTTTTGCATTGTTTTACTCAAAAAAGACAGGTAAAAGGGAAAAAAATGGAATAAAACAAAAATCAACTGCACATTTCACACTAGCAAGTGCACATTGTACAGACAGCAGAAGCTCTGTGGACATTAACATGTTTCTGGAAGGAACTTAAAATCTGAGAGCTGTGAATTATTCAGACTGTAAGACATAAAAAGATAAAGACAGTGTGGAGAAAGCCCAGTGTGAATTTTTGACAAAAAGCTTTTTGATTTCAAAAGCATACAAAAACAATCAACTGGGAAAATGTTCTGGATGCAGATGACCACAAAACACATCTTGATGCAAAACACTTACAGAGCATTACTCTGATATAAATCAAAGTTAATATTTTAAAATATGTACTTTAAGACAGTGTTTTTCAACCTTTTTTGAGCCAAGGCACAGTGTTTTCATTGAAAAAATCCCGAGGCACACCACCAACCAAAATTGTAAACATAGATACAATGTATCCGCCTATATTAAATATATAGTCATTCTTATCAAAGTGTCTTGAATAGGAATGAAATTAACACAAAAATGTATTTTTATCATGTTTTATATTTCTTATTTCAAATTGCACTTAACATGAAATTGCACTTAACATGCCTTGAAATAAACCTGAACAGTGCCACAACAATGTGTTCTTAAAGCTCCACTGACATGTTCTTTTAACTTTTCAAAAAATGGCACAACATATATAAATATTAAGATAGACCTCTGACCGTTTTTGCTAAAATAATGTTAAATGAATGAAAATTTCTCTCAAAATAGTTTAAAATTAGCGCCGTTTGTTTAGACCGTAAATCCGGATCTTCCGGTCACGTGTCAGCATTCCCGTTTCTGACGTCACGTCCGATACTGAACTCTGCTCAAACGACAAAAATATAGACGCATCCGTCGAATTTAGCCATTTAAAACTACATTATAGCGAAGCCAAATCGCTATAATGTAGTTTTAAATGGCTAAATTCGACGGATGCGTCTATACTTTTGTCGTTTGAGCAGAGTTCAGTATCGGACGTGACGTCAGAAACGGGAATGCTGACACGTGACCGGAAGATCCGGATTTACGGTCTAAAAAAACGGCGCTAATTTTAAACTATTTTGAGAGAAATTTTCATTCATTTAACATTATTTTAGCAAAAACGGTCAGAGGTCTATCTTAATATTTATATATGTTGTGCCATTTTTTGAAAAGTTAAAAGAACATGTCAGTGGAGCTTTAAAATTAAAGAGGATGAAATTGCACTTAACATGCCTTGAAATAAACCTGAACAGTGCTACACCAATGTGGTCTTAAAATTAAAGAGGATGAAATTGCACTTAACATGCCTTGAAATAAACCTGAACAGTGCTACACCAATGTGGTCTTAAAATTAAAGAGGATGAAATTGCACTTAACATGCCTTCAAATACACCTGAACAGTGCCACACCAATGTGGTCTTAAAATTAAAGAGGATGAAATTGCACTTAACATGCCTTCAAATACACCTGAACAGTGCCACACCAATGTGGTCTTAAAACCTGTGCATGTTTGGATGAACACAAAGCAGATATTCTGGCAGGAATTGAAGAAAAACACACACAAAGCTCTTCCTCAACAGCTCTCAGTGTCTCTCTGCTTTTAGTTTTCATGGCAGTTAGGCTGGAGAAGCTCACGTTGCACAGATATGTTGTGGAAAATGGTAGCAATGTCAAAATAGCTAAAAGTAAATCCAAAAGAGACTTACTGTACAGTCTCACGTTCACAGTTTCTGCCTTCTTCTGATTTCCACTTGGGCCTTCATCTGGGTCCGAATTTTGTCCAGGGACCAGACCGGATTTAGTATTTTTTCTTTTGAAAAAGTTTTCCATCGCTGTTTGTTTGAGAAGATCCTTGCTGTTGGTTTGTTTTGCTCACTGCTCACGTCACGTTCATGCACCGCTACTTCTCTTGTTTTAATGTGCGACGCTATGCTCTATACTGCCACCTATCGTGCGGTAAGGAAATTACACCAGTTAATAAAAATTTCATAATTTACTAATTTTTCACGGCACACCAGACAATCTCTCGCGGCACACTGGTGTTCCGTGGCACACTGGTTGAAAAAGACTGCTTTAAGAGAACCAAGTAAAAAGACTGAACTTCCTCTATTTGTTTACCACTGAGGGAGCTATGGAGGGAAACAAAAGTGTTGTGCATAAATAGAATAAACAATCAAAGGTGTATTAAAGTTATAAGTGAATATAATTACAGTGTTGTAGAGCTCCTCAAGGCGATCTACGGTGAGAAAGCAGCTCATCGTCAGGCCGTTATCGATCAGCAGTTTGACAAAACTGACGCGGTCCATCACCAGAGAATCCAGCATGGCTTGTTCCAGGGACCCCACCTACATAAGGAACATTTTTGTGACTACAGTCAAAACGATGAAGAACAGCAGATAATTGCTGCACAGCTTGGCCAGTCTCACCGGCCAGTGCTGCCCGTACACCAGGACGTCTTTCTGTGCGATGTCAGCACGGTCCCAAGCCAGAGCCATGCTCAGCTGCTCGGCTGGACTCGCCCTTGTTCCTGTTTTTGTTTAATAATAACAATAATACGGTAATTACTCCATTGCTAGATTAACACATCTTTTTTAACCTAAAATGTTTTTGTTGGTTTCTGTTTTACTTTAATTGTTTGTTACACTCAACTGTTTTGTTATGAAAGCAAAAAGACTAAACAAGTACCCTTAAGCGTTGAAGTCAAAATGGCTGCATCTGGTGCCGTCTGGTCCTCTGACTCAGGGTCAAAGATGGTTATCTGTTGGTTAAGAAATGTTGAATAGTGTCTGTCTTTAAGCACAACAAATGCTTCCTCGAACAGGGTTTACTCACAGAGGATCTGTGGTCCATACACTGCTGGAGGAGGCTGTAAAGGTTAGCGGCTTCGGTCCGTTCAACTCCCAGCACATCTCCAATTCTAACAAGAAAGTTCTCCATGATGTCAGCATCCAACTCCCTGAAAGAAGAGTTAATATTCAAAGTCGAATTTTTTACAAGTTAGGATCCTGCCTTTTTGAATTATTTGGTAATTTAGCTTCGTTTGTTATGAAAAACTTGACTCAGTTTCTTCCTCCTGTAAAAACAAACTACTAAATACTCTTGGGTAAGATTGCAAAATGGTCAAAAATTAGTAGAATAGTGTGACAGTGTATGTGAGGAATTTAA
>JBBPBX010036293.1:10415-24384 GCA_038048925.1 Garcialebias charrua | reverse complement strand
GTATTTTTTATTTTTTATTTTAAGAAGTTCCTGAGGGAAACCTAAATTAGCCAGAGTTTTACCTGCGAACAGGTCAATGACCCTGAACACACTACTGAAAAAGATTACGGAGAAATAGTTACAGATGCTGATCAATTTGTTCACACCAATTTTTCAAGCAAGATACACTCATGAAGATAACTGAACTAACCTAAATAAATAAATAAATCAAAGGAGTTGTTCATTTTGTTTTGTTTTTTGGCAAAGCAGGTCGCTTCTCTGCTCCTCTCCTGCCCTAAAGTTTTCCTCCTCCCTGCTTTTGCTCTTTTGTCTCGTCTGCAACTCTTCAGTGCTCGCTCGAAGCAATTTGGAACATGGATTTAATCGCGTGGGCTGTCTCCTCTATCGATAAAATTTTTTCCACAAAGCGCTCCGGACCAGAAGAACCAGCGTGCCCCCTCGACACGCATGCGGCCGGGTACATCATGGATTTGTGGGGAGAGTGGAAAATGATGTGTTTGACCGTTCTTTCGGTCGAGGACATGGAAGATCTGTATATAATTGGATTTATGGTAGCAGGTGCGTTGCTCTTTGGCTTGTGCGGGGGCTTCTGCTACTGGAAACTAAGGAAGACTTCCGTGGCGATCAACGCGCTGTCGAAACTTCCTGCTCAGAATGAGTCTTTGATCCGAGCTGTGACCTCAATGAACCAGCTGTTGTTCGAGCTTAATCGCACAATGGGAATGGTCGTGGAGGACCGCAGACCTGCGGTGCGGTTTAGGACTCGTGTACAGCCGAGCGGGCTACACCAGGGGGGAGACAGGGACCCGTAGCTCGGGTTGAATGAAAGCTCACATAATTTGGACAAATTGAACTTCAGACAGCACCTGGACTCAAGGCTAACAGTAAGAGTACACTGTAGCCTGCCCTGAAGAATAAATAAATCAACTAATCTAATCGGGACACCCCAAGTAACCTTGAACAAAGGCTGACTGCAAATATCTCCTGGAGTCTGAGCTACTGGAAAGAACTGTCGCACCCCCCACCCCCTGAGAGCTATCTGTGTGCTATCAGATGATGCCGGCTGAGTCCATCTGCAGACTGTGCTCTATCTGGACGATTGTTCACAGACTTATCTCACTGCTCCGCCACCAAAATGCAACATGTGATTTGTCTATCTGTGCTTGAGCTGGTAAAGTTTTTTGACTGTATCATAGAATGTCCTAAGACAAAATGTGATAGAATATTTTTTGAATACCATTGATTATCTTTTTGTAACCTTCCTTTTTTTCCATATCTGATTGTTTGGCAATGCGGATTAATTTCTTCTGCGGCTTCCGTACGCATGTCCCCTCTCAAGGACGGTGCGTGTGCCAATTGCAATGTTTTGTGCCCCGGTGCAATGACGATGCCAATAAAGATATATTCTATTCTATTCTAAACTACAAAATCTGAGGCCACTGAACCGGACTCCCTTTGCCCCCGGTTACACTGAGAAATTCTGTCCATAAAAGTTATGAACAAAATCGGTGATAATGGGCAGCCCTGGCAGAGTCCAACTCCCACCTTGAAGGGGTCCAACTTACTACCTGCAATGTGAACCAAACTCCCGCACTGGTTGTAAAGGCACTGAACAGTCAATAGCAACTGATCCCCAGTCCCATACTCAGAGCACCCTCCATAGTGTACCTCAAAGAACATGGTTGAAAGCTTCTCCAAGCCCACAAAATACATATAGACTGGAAGGGCAAACTCCCATGACCCCTCGAGGATCTCAGTAAGAGTAAAGATCTGGTCCAGTGTTCCATGGCCAGGACGGAATCCCCATTGTTCCTCCTGGATCTGTGGTTTGACCAACTTGCTTCTCCAGTACCCCTGAATAGACCTGGACAGGGAGGCTAAGGAGAGTGATGCCCCTATAATTGGAGCACACCATAAGGTCCCCTTTTTCAAAGAGGAGAACCACCTCCCCAGTCTGCCAATCCAGTGGCACTGCCCCCAATGTCCATGCAACATTGCAAGGGCATGCCAACCAAGACAACCCCACAACATCCAGAGCCTTAAGGAAATCAGGGTGAATCTCATCCACTCCGAAGCCCTGCCGCTGCAAAGCTTTTTAATTACCTCGGCGACCTCAGCCATAGTTATGGACAGACCAACCTCAAAGTCCCCCGACTCAGCTTCCACCATAGAAGACGTGCTGGTGGGATTGAGAAGGTCCGAGAAGTATTCCTTCCACCTCTCACTGGTTGAGGTCAACAGCACCCCACCTTCACTGAAAACAGTGTTAGCAAAGTGCTGCTTTCCCCTCCTCAGCCACCTGATGGTTTGCCTGAATCTCCACAGAGCCAACCATGAGTCGTTATCCAAGGCCTCACTGAACTCCTCCCACATCTGAGCTCTTGCCTCAGCAACAGCCAAGGCTGTGAACCATTTGGCTCTCTGGTACTCCTCAGCTGCCTTTGGAGACTCACTAGCCAACAAGCCCCAATAGAACTTCTTGTACAGCTTGACAGCCTCCCTAACCCGGGGTGTCCACCGCCGAGTTTGTGGATGTCCACTGCAAGAAGCACCAACAACCTTGCGGCCATTGCTCAAGGCAGCTACCTCAACAATTGAGTTGCTGAACATGGCCCGCTCTTCTGTAGGTGTGAGCAGGGCCGGCCCAAGCCTCTTTGGGGCCCTAAGCGAAATTTGGATGGGGGCCCTCTGTTTCTACTAATAATGTGAATTACTGCAATCAACGGTCAGATGGTTTTATCATTCTCCCACCTGATAAAACAGATTGCAACTCTGACAGTCCTTTTTAATGTATATATGTAATTTATTGCAGGGGTGTCAAACTTATTTTAATTTTGGACCACATCAAGTTCATGAATGTCCTCAGAAGGCCTGTTGATAGCGACGCCAACTCTCTCTCACCATATCAAATGAGACTTAGAGACCATCCTTTCTCCATTTGCGTTCATTTTTCCTGCATACCTGCCTAATGGCACGGGTATGGTCGCTCAACCACGGGTCAGATTTAGGCTTTGAACGCCTAGTTTTAATTGGGGCCACATCATTCAGAATAGTGTTGCATAAAGAATCAAAATGTAGTGAAAGCTCCTCAGTGCTGAGAGACACAGAGAGCTGTGAATTTAAACTATTAAAGGCTGTGGAAAAATGAGCAGCAGTGGATGAGTTAAAAACACGGCAGCTTCGAGCAGGAGCACAGGGTTTAACAGCTTTAGAAACAGGAATAAAATCAAATAAAACTGGCATATGGTCGGAAAACAATGCATCACCAATTTCCAAGTTTAAAATAGACAATCCATAAGATAAGACAAGGTCGAGGGTGTGTTTACGTTCATGCGTTGGGCCCTTCACTGATTGAGTGAGACCAAATGCATCCACTAAATCTAAAAAATCCTTCACCAGCGGCTTTCCAGGGCTGCACACCGGGATATTAAAGTCTCCTAAAAATAAAATTTGCTCATATTTGGACATGTAATCACTCAAAAAATCAGAAAAGTCCCGTATGAAATCCTTATTGTACTTGGGAGCCCTATATATGACTGCGCACAAAAGTGGAGGAGTGCAGCCGAGCTCAAACATGCTCAGTTCAAACGAAGAAAAAGCAGTCGGGGGGGACAACTGCTTACAGTCAAAACAAGATTTATAAATGACAGCTAAACCTCCTCCACGGCCCGAGAGCCTTGGAGTATTAAAATATGAGCAGCCATGGGGTAAAAGTTCTGAGAAAACACTGGACTCACCCGAAGAAATCCAAGTTTCCGTCACGGAGAGAAAGTCCAAACCCTGAGACGAATAAAAATCCTTCAGAATAAAAGTTTTGTTTGCAACAGATCTCGCGTTTACCAGACCCATCCTGATAGGAACTGGTTCTGGCGATGCAGCAGAAGAATTAATCCGAGCAAAGTGTTGCAGATTTCCAAGGTCGGCACTTCGCCAGCGCAGATGTGGAGGAGTGAGACGTGGAGGAAAGAAATGTTGATCCGAGTCGACAACAGGTACCAGCCAGGAATCAACCGGGTCCAAGGAGCGCCGCGAAGCATGCAGACCAGGAAATGATCCAATCTGGGACAGGAATACTCCCGGCGAACTTGCCAAAACGGTCCTCAGCTTCACCAAGAGCCCACCGCGTTTACCTCGACGCCGGTGACGTCTTCTCCGGCGAGGGGGGTGTGGTACCCGGCACAGGTATGATGGAACTCCGGCCAACAGCGGGGGCAAAGAATCGTGCTTCTCATGATGATGTAAAATATTAGCAGCAGGCAGACGAAGCCCAAAAAGGGTTTGGCGATCATACACCAGTAGAGAGTCCACATCATAAAAGCATAGAAACAATAATAATAAAAAAAGACAGAGTGGCAGACGAGACGCCCAACACACTGGCGCCATCTTGCCACATAGGTGCTGTCACACAGGTGCTGTCACACAGGTGCTGTCACACAGGTGCTGTCACACAGGTGCTCAAGATGGACCAGCGGAACAAGGAGCCAGAGACGCGCGGCTTGCTCCTCTGGGCAGAGGAGTGAGAGCAGCAACGGTCCGCAGCGGTGTTATAAAATAAATAATGAATAAAAACAGAGCGCTGGTCCATCTGTACACACAAATGCACCAGGAAATATGCAGTTTTAACTCCCACTCTCATAAACCTCCATGGAAACTCACTCCTGCCTTCTGGGTGGACGTAACTGAAGTCACGTGACACTTCGGCACTCTTCGGCCAGGTTTCCGGATTCATTCGGGACTGTTTTTTTTTTTTTTTAACCCTCGCCTGGCCCAAATGCAAAAATGAAAATAGACATCATATTAAATTACAGTAATTGTCCAATATGGTGAATTGTTACTGTCATGGTGGGTGTTGTCCTTTAACTTACCAGGTAGATCATCTGCAGTTGCAGACACAGATGAGACAGTGGGCACAGATGATGGGGTTGCTAGACTTAGATCTGCAGAGGACGGAGATGGACCCAAGATGAAAACAAAAAAAAATTATGTTAGATGTCATATCACATTTACAATTATGTTGCTTACTTTTTAAAATAAAAAGTTCAACTATTCTTATACGGGGCGGCCGTGGCGTAGTGGTAATTCATTCATTCATTCAACCTTTATTTAGTCAGGTAAATCTTATTGAACCTCATGGGCTCATTTACAAAAGCGACCTGCTAAAACTAAAGAACGATGAACAGCAATGGTAGAATTTCCTTAAACAATAAACAATAAACAAACAATAAACAATAGAAAACAAAAAAGAGAAAAAACAAAAGAAAGAAATACATTTTTTTTTTAAACAAAGTATCAAAAAACGAGCAAAACATAAGGTAGACGTATAAAATCAAAGACAGGAACAAATCTGCATTGGTTTTTGCCAGGATTCCAACAGATTCTGAAAACCATTTAGAGAAGTCAAGGTCGAGAGCTTCAGATCTTTTTGTAAGATATTCCATGAAGCAGGAGCAGAGTAGGAGAAGGCCCTTTTTCCAAGTTCAGTCCTCACTGACGGAACACTGCAGGTAATCATGTCCTGAGAGCGCACACTGTAGCTGCACTCACGCAAAGACATGTAGGAGGAGATGTATGAGGGCAGCAGACCAAGAAGTGATTTAAAGATGAAAATGTACCAGTGGAAGAGTCTGCGTGAGGTTAATGATGTCCAGTTAACCAGTGAATACAGGGTGCAGTGGTGGGTACGATAATCACAGCCAGTTATGAATCTTAGTGCACCATGATAGACAACATCCAACATCCGCAGGGTGCTTGTAGGAGCATTCATGTAGAGAATGTCACCGTAATCAATGGAGGGAAGGAAAGTCACAGATACAAGGCGTTTCCTAACATTCAGTGTTAGACATGATCTGTTTCTGAAAAAGAAACCCAGTTTAACTTTCATTATTATTATTATTATTATTATTATTATTATTATTATTATTATTATTATTATACAGTACCAGTGTTTTTGCTTATAATAAAAAGGAATCTGCCAGTACACCAACTGAAATGTATTTTAAAAAATTGTAAATAATTTGGTTGTCCAAGTGTCTGATTTTAGAAATAATATCGGAATTATATCTCAAGATGGTTAAACAATTATATGAAAGAGGTTTTGCTTACCAGGTAGTTCAGCAGTAGTTGCAGACACAGACAAGACTGCGGTCATAGAGGATGCTAGACTTAGCTCTGCACAGGATGGAGATGGACTTAAGATGAAAATAACAAAAAATGTAGTTATGTTAGATGTCACATCATACTTATAATTATGTTGTTCACTTTTTTTATGAAAAAGTATAAAAAATACTTTCATACTTTGCTTTTTTGCTTGTAGTAATAAAACAAATCAGCCAGTAAAACTGAAATTTTCTTCAGACATATTTAAACAGTATTTGTTCCTCCAAAGTCTTCTATTTTCTGCTTACGTAGTAAATAAAAAAAATTATGAGTTAGTTGTTTAGGAGTTATAAAAAGGATGTTGTGCAGTTAACTTACCAGGTAGATCAGAAGTGATTGTAGTGGGCACAGAGGATGGGGTGCTACACTTAGCTCTGAAGATGACGAAGATGGACACAAGATGAAATACATACATATGCACACACATTCCTTGCATATTTTCATTACAGACTCTGCAGTGTAATTGCTATAACTAAAAATTACAGTAATTGCATGCTGCATGGTGAGTCTTTCTCTTACCTGATGCTCTGCCCTGGTAATGTGGACTGGCTCTGAGATGATTCTGTGCTGACAAAATATTTTAACAGTGCTCCTGCAGAATTTCACATAGCATAAGTTTGTGTAAAAAATTGTTTATTTTAGTCACATAAATTATCATGCTCAACAGTCCACAACATATTGCCAACTCAAGCATAGCTAGTAAGCTGTTAATATATCAATATAGCCTGAAGTAAAACATTTGGCTGGCAAATGTTATGTATTGTGAAGTTTTAATTATTGCTATCAAGCGTTAGCAAAAACGCTGTTTTGAGCCAACAAAAAAAAAGATATAGTGCCAATCAACTCACATAAAATTAAAACTCAGTTATTAACAAGTACAAACACGGTAGTGCTAGCCAGCTATTTAGCAGCTGCACAAATTTTTTTTTGATAAAAGAGACGTACTTTGTACAAACATACCTTTATCTTGCCATTTTTCTCTTCTTCATCTTTTTTTCCTCTTCCTTTTTTCAGCCCCTGAAGGATATGCCCTTTTTTGCGACATTGTCTAGCGTTAGTTACATGTCAAGTGCTTAATTAGCTTCGATGCAGACTTCACATTGCGGAAAGGAGCTCTGAGAAACCTGTGAAACGTGCTCTATCGGGTCCTCACTAAGGGGGGGTCCTCAAGACGACCGGCCATTTCTTTCTTTCCACAGAGCGATTTCTACATTTTCAAATATACATATACACACAAATATATTATATATGTGTTATATATATCATTATGAAAATAAAAATCTGAACTTTATGATGAAGTTGTGTGTAATAGAATCATATAATAAAAATAATGAAAAAATGAAAAAAACACAAAACTCAGCTCCTCTTTGGGGGGCCCCTTGTGACCCTGGGGCCCCAGGCGGCCGCTTAGTTTGCTTATGCCTTGGGCCGGCGCTGGGTGTGAGTTGAAGATCTCTCTGACGGGTTCTTCTGTCAGGCAATCCCATCAAACCCTCACTACCATGAGTAGAGAGGGTTTGCTGGGAACAATGAAGTCGACAAATCAATTCAACAAACAATCAAGCAATTTCTGTGGCTTTCTTTGAGGTTTCTGCACCAATCCACAAACGGTTTGGTCCATTTCTTGTGCAAGAAACAAAATAGTGCACAGAATAGAAGTCCGTCTTTATTTTTATTATTTATTTACCATTTTTGGATAACTGAGAATTTACACCAGGATAGAGCTTATGTGACGTAAAGCTCCAATTTTATCTCATCTGTTCAAAGGACATTTACCGTGTTGTCCAATTCTGATTCTCAAGGGCCACTGTCCTGCATGTTTTGGATGTTTCTCTGCTCAAGCACACTTGATTTGAATGAATGTGTGATTAACAGGCTGCTGCAGAACTTGAAGTCCTGCTAAAATGCAGGGAATCATCTAAATTATGCAGGATATGGGCTCTTGAGGACCAGGATTGGACACTACTCTCCTAGAAGCTTTGTAGGTTGTCAGTACACATTTGGGCAAATTTCAGTCTTGCTTTTTATGATTTGCTTTTAATAGTGGTCTCCTCCTCTGTCATCTTTTCTGGATCCACTTTGGCTCAAACGGTGATGGATGGCTCCATCTGACACTGATGTACCTTAACCTTGAAGATCCCCTCCAATCTCATTGGAAGTTATTTTGGGCTCTTTTGTTACCACTTGTATTATACCTCTCTTCAATTTGTCATCAGTTTTCCTTTTGGGGCCACATTCAAGGAGGTTGGCTCCTGACCTGTGGACCTTAAAGTTCTGAATAATTTGTTCTGTTTTAGTTGCAGGAACATTAGGATTCGTGGAGATGGTCTTATATTTTATGTTTCTGAGGCAGCTCTAAGCTTTCTGGTCAGTGTTCAGTTTGGTTGCAAGCTACAAGACAGAGAATGTTAAGGGTGTGAATAGTTTTCCAACCTGTTTCAAAGTGCATTTATATTCTGGTTTATAATTTTATTGCAGTTACTTAAGTGAATTGATTGCACGAGCTTACGTAAATATTGTACGCTGCATATATATATTTTATTGTGAGGATTTTTCATGTGTTTGAAACAGAGGGTTTCAGCCTTGGCTGTCTGCTTTTCAAGTATACAGTATAAGTTATTTTTCCCTAACACTGTCTAAAATCAGCAACAAATTACATGGCTGTTTTCTGTATTAGGTTGCCTTCAAGCTACAAACAAACAAGTTGGTTGAATTTATTTATGATTTAAAAGAAACATACAAATATAACATACAAAGAAAAAAAAGAAAATAATAAAAATTGTTAGTTTTTATTTTGCTTTTTGACAAATCATAACAACGTCTGAACATCTACAAGTACCTCTACAGAAAAGAATAAACTTATCAGGTTTTATTTTGGGTTTTGGTCACTATCACCTTCTGCAAGTTACTTTTCTAGCGCATTAATAAAATAAATGGTAAATAATAGTTGGTATGTTCTTTCACCTTCCTATCTATCATAAATTATTTGAAAAAAACAAGAGTTTAAAATCAGCGACCTTTTTATTACTGTGTGCCCAAAATGTGACATATATAAGTCAGGCAACAATTAAATTAAAACAAAATATTTTAAAGATAAGCAAATAAAATGTGTAAGGAAGTATTTTACTAAGTTGGCTGCCTTGACAGTAAAATTGAAGGCTGTACAAAATAGATTATCCTGCAATATGACCTAAAAGATCATTCATTCTGACAAAACAATAAATAAATAAAAACCAAGAGAAAGCAATTCATCAAGTAAGATAAAATGTCAGTTAAATAAATTTACTTTCTGTTTGACCTTTGAGATTAGAAGATTTAGGGTCATTTTAGGATGAAATTAGATGATGGTGTTTTTATTCTATTTGTGAGCACGTGTCCTAACATTATAATATGGGGGTGGCCATGGCGTAGTGGTAATGGCAGTCGTCCCCCGATCGGAAAGTTGGAGGTTCGAATCCCGAGTTCCCACACCATGTGTCGTTGTGTCCCTGGGCAAGACACTGAAGAGTTTTAGTTAAACTCTTGGCGTGCTCAATGAAGTGGAGACAATCACTTGTAATAAAAGAGATTTAATTGACAACAGAGAGTTACAAATAATCAGAGTACAGCCATAAAATCAGTCTGGGGCTGAACACCTCAATGTGTAACTGGCTGCTAGACTTCCTGACCGGGAGACCACAGACAGTACGGGTCGGGAGAAACACATCTAGCACCATCACATTGAACACAGGGGCCCCACAAGGATGTGTGCTGAGCCCCCTTCTATTCACCCTGCTAACACACGACTGCACACCATCATACAGCTCCAACCACTTCATCAAGTTTGCGGACGACACAACAGTGGTAGGTCTCATCAGCAACAACGATGAGACGGACTACAGGAACGAGGTGAGCCGCCTGGCCTTGTGGTGCGGACACAACAATCTCACTCTCAACGTGGAGAAGACAAAGGAGATTGTTGTGGACTTCAGGAAGAGGGATGCACAACATGCCCCTCTGACCATCAACAGCACCGCAGTGGAGAGAGTAGACAGCACCAAGTTCCTGGGAGTGCACGTCTCAGAGGACCTGTCCTGGAGCAGGAACACTGCATCACTGGCCAAGAAGGCTCACCAGCGCCTCTACTTTCTCCGCAAGCTGAAAAGGGCTGGAGCTTCAACCCCCATCATGTGCACCTTCTACAGAGGTGCCATAGAAAGTGTCCTGACCAGCTGCATCACTGTGTGGTTTGGTGCATGTACTGCATCCTGCCGCAAGAGCCTCCAGCGCATTGTGAGAGCAGCTGAGAAGATCGTGGGCACCTCCTTCCCCTCACTGCAGGACTTACACAGCAAACGCCTCACTCGGAAAGCCCTCTGCATGGCAGGTGATCCCACACACCCACTACACAGCTGCTTCAGACTGCTGCCATCAGGGAGGAGACTGAGGAGTCTCCAGGCTCGAACCAGCAGACTGAGAGACAGCTCTGTTCATCAGGCAGTCAGAATGCTAAACACTCTGCCTGCTCTGCCTCCCCTCCCATTTGAACTGCCTTAACACAAAAAACTTTCTCACACATTACCACACAACACAAAGATTTTAACACTGGACTCTGTGTCATCAAACGGGTTATTCACTAAACTCTCGGTCATGTGCTCATTCAGTTTGCACTACTTCTCATATTTGCACTAATGTTTGTATTACATTACTGCCTATAGTCATACTACTGTTTACATTCACTGTTTACATTTATTACTACTGTTTACATTTATTACTACTGTTTACATTTACTGCTGATACATATACAGTATTCTCTGACTAGCCTTATTTAAGGATGCCCAATGTGCCTTACTGCATATGCCACTTTGCCTCTATACCAACATCAACTACCTCATACATATACTGTGTACATTAACTCATATGCTGCTTTGCCACTCTTTGCAAATGTCAATGCTAGAACCTTCAGTTTATTTTATAGATATACTTTTTATACTTTTTATACTACTATGCAAAAACTCAGGACAGTATTACACTTTTATTATTTCATTTTATGCTTATGTTCATTAAATGTTTAGTGTTTTAGTGTTGGTGTAAATTTTCATACTTTTATACTACTATGCAAAAACTCAGGACAGTGTTACACTTTTACTATTTTATGCTTATGTTTATTAAATGTTTCAGTGTTTTAGTGTTTAAATGGTTACTGTTGCACCGAGGGACTGAGAGAAACGCAATTTCAATCCTGTGTATGTCCTGTACATATTGCAGTTCTGACAATAAAGTTGACTTTGACTTTGAAAAAAAAAATTACATTTATATGCATTTAATGGGAGCAAGTGATATCGAACCTTCCAAAAGCAGAGTTCCCCAAAGAATGCTCTAAGAGCGATGTTGTGGGTATCTCTTATTGATACTAGAGAGCTTTACTTCTTCTGATTGGTCGGTGATAGATAAGACCTCGGCCGTTGCCATGTCAACCAAGGTCAGGGGCCTCTCTTCTGACTAAGATATACTGTTTTATGACTGTGTGGTATCTCTGTAGGGGAAAGTGCAGCATAGTCTTACTTACTTGGTGAATCAGCAAAGCTGTTTTCTAGATGTGAACTATAAATTGTATTAGTCTTTTTGGTAATCATGTAGTCTACTAAAGTATCTACTATGTGTGATGTGTTCTGGTTACAGAGCACACTGTTGACCAGAGGCAGTAACTATGCTACCTGCACTGGATGAATACAGACTACTTTATTAGGCTGTGATTACCGTATTTTCCGTTGTATAGGTCGCACCGTTGTATAGGTCGCCGTGTCTAATATTTATCAATAAACTGGAAAAATCCGTAAATAGGTCGCACCGGTGTATAGGTCGCACCTAGGTCGCACCTACATTTGTTAGCTGCCATTTTTGTAAGACTGTGTCTCACTTTAATTTTTGTCAATAAATTATTACAAATCAGCTTATTTCAAAATGTAAATACCACCAACATCATTAAAATTACCGGTAAACTACCGGTACAGACTCCTAAAAAATGTTTGTTGGCTGCCTTTTTTGTAAAACTGTGTCTCACTTTGATATTTGTTAATAAATTATTACAAATCAGCTTATTTCAAAATGTAAATACCACCAACATCATTAAAATTAAACTACAGACTCCTAAAAAAATGTTTGTTGGCTGCCTTTTTTGTAAGACTGTGTCTCACTTTAATTTTTTTTAAATGACAAATCAGTTGCAGCTGAAGGTGATCTGCTCAGAGTTGCAGTTGCTGTGGAAACCAGTGCAGGATAGCTGCAGCATCTGGAGGTGGAGCTGACTGTGAGCTGAAATATGCAGCATCTGGAGGTGCAGCTGATTGAAATGCACTTTGACAGTTACTGCTACACCCAAATAAATCTGTAAATAAAGCAGAATACTGGTACAGGCCTCTTTAGCGATCATAGCGGCCGAAACTGGTACTGCACTTGCACTGCCCCCTGGTGGCCGAAACTGGTACTGCACCATTTTATGCAACAGGGAAAAAGGGCCATAACTCAGCCAAAAATTGGTCTAAAAATATGAAAAAAAAATCCATAAATAGGTCGCACCGGTGTATAGGTCGCAGGCCTTGAAAAAACCATAAAAAGGTGCGACCTATACAGTACACAGAAAAATATGGTATATGAAAAAGTGAGCTCATGAGCTAAATGAAATAGTAAACCGTGTAATTAGTGTTCGTCTAAAGTACAGAGAGAATATTTTGATCAAACAGTAAAATTTCTTGAGCATATAAAATCAGTAAAAAGTATAAAACGGTGTCAGAACTCTTCAACACTTAACCCCGAGTTGATCCCAGTAGGACTGGCTGTCGCCTTGCATAGCAGACTACTGCTACCGGTGTATGAATGTGTGTATGAATGCGTGGATGGCTGGTGCTGTAAAGCGCTTTGGGGCCCCTCATAGGGGGCTGGAAGGCGCTATATAAGTAAGCTCCATTTACCATGTTACCATATATAATGTTCTTTTTAAGAATGGGGTAAAAAAAAAGGTCGATTTTCACATTACACTGGCATCCTGGAACAAGATTCCTGAGACGCTCAGAACAAGAGCTGCAAATCAAGCTGGAAAAGAACAAAATCACTTCAAATCTAACTTTTCCCACCTACAATTAAAGTTTTTAAGTAATCTTTAAGTGTACAACTGATAATCTTCTATCAACCCAAGTCAAGATGGCTGCAACAACTAATCCACTTTACAAAACAAACAAATTGCTATAACTCTGTCAGTGTTGCATTTGGTATAGTATAGTTGAACCCAAGATGCAGGCAGATGAGAGGAGTTCCAAAGATAAATTAAAAACTGTTTTTTTTATTTTAATAAACCAAAAAAAAAAATAAGGCTAGCGTGGCGGCAGCAAACTTACAAACTCTGGAGGAAAAAAAAAAAGTAATAAATAATAAATAAATAAATAATAAATAATAAAAATATGAAATAAAAAAAAGGAGCCTTTCTTCCACACGATGCACTTGGAATTGAGAGAGCTACTCGGGTGTGAGGTGTGATTTGTCAATTTACATATGAGTGTGTGTTATCTCAGCCTTCAATTTACATAGGTAGGTGTGTGTGTCTTCTCACAGCCTTTAAAGCCTTAAGGCTCGGATATAGTTGCGCTTTGGTCCGCAAGCTGGAGCGCACGTGCTGCGCGCGCACTGTGCATGCGTTTATGGTGTGGCACGGCAGCGCTTGGCAAAGTGCTGTTCTTTTACTGACCAGCAGGTGGCAGTACCCTCTAAAACCTGTGCATATGTTGCAAGAAAGGGTGTAGAAAAAGAAATCTACCGTAGAAGAAGAACTGTTTGAAAT
>JBBPBX010036293.1:0-10300 GCA_038048925.1 Garcialebias charrua | reverse complement strand
CCGGCCCGACCCAGCTTCTAACCCGGGTTCGTCTTGTTCACATTTGCCTTTTCGGGCCGGCATCAGCCCGAGTTTTAGAACCCGACCGACTGAGGTTCTAAGTGGGCCTAGCTCCCGGGCCCAGTTTGACGTCATGTACTGCTCATCATTTGGTTCGTTGTTTGCAGCAGGGGCTGTGTGTTGAGTCATCAACTGCGTTCTAACAACAACCTCCATTTTACGTTAGAGAGAAAACAGGAAACATGTCTACCTCCCAAGCCTCCGTTGCATGGTCTAACGATGAAGTCAGCTTCTTGTTAAACTACATAGCAGACGAGCATGTACAGAGGGAGCTGGTAAGCAGCACACACAATGAGAAAGTATAAATATAGAAGTGGACCTGGAAAGAGCAACACGCCTCAGTGGTTCACTGGAAGCGTGTCGGGTTGTCACTCCAAACCAGCGGCGGCCGCCACTAGAGGGCGCTAGGGGCACCGCCCCTCCTTGGAACTGCAGCTCTTCACCATTTGAAGATTTTTTTTTATATAAAAATGAAATAATAAAATAAAAATATTTCGAAATGTATGCATATATGTTTTTAGTTGTGTAGGATAAATATTTTATGAGTAATGATTGTTTGTTTCAAAAAACGTTTTCTGATTGTGACGTACTTCCGGTTCCCCGCTGGGCGCCGCCTGCGGCTTTTCCATTGAATCTAATTATAACTAGCGCGCTAGCGCATGCGCAGTTTATGTCCCATCTGTCCAAAACTATTGGACTGTACAGGTCGCATTTTCCGTCGCTCTCGAGCCTAGACTCGTCTTGTATCGCCGCGGATCGACAGCGTGTTTCCGGTTTGACTGCCGAGGAGGGAGGGGGAGTGGGGGACTCTCTGTTTACAGTCAGAGCTGATCACACAACTAGCGACGTTGAAACAGCAGTAATTATGTGCCTTTCTACACAGGTAAGCAAGTAATAATTGTGAGTTTAATAAATCTCTAAGCGCACATGAGCAAAGTTTGAGCTGATCTCATCTGTGTGCGTGACGTGGTGTCGTGTGTTGCGGTCAGTCACACAGTAGCTAGCTACTAGCTGTGCTTATGAACGTTGTGGTGTTTCTTTATCTAATGCTTATTACTATTCCTGACTGATATGGCTCTCAACTAGATGTTACAAAAGTGTTTTCTAAACGTTATGTGTTTAATATTATGATTATCAGGTGTTTATGTATTAATATTTTGATTATCAGATGTTCGTGTGTTAATATAATGATTGTCAGTTGTTTATGTGTTAATGTTATGATTATCAGATGTTCATGTGTTGTGTTAATATTATGAATATCAGATGTTCATGTGTTAATATTATGATTATCAGATGTTCATGTTTTTAACTCAAGCTTGTGTACAAAAGTTGAGCTGAAGTCAAACCTGTTAAATATCAGACAATATAAACTTTTATATTCACCAGATGTCTGCTATATCAATCAATCACCTTTATTTTTCCAGGTAGAGTCCGTTGAGATGGAGATCTCTTTTACAAGGGTGACCTGGTCAAGTGGTCAGCAGCACACGTCACATGGTAATTGACAATAAGCATTTGCATTTACCAACAAAGATGGTTTTATGAACCTGTTTGTAGCAGCCCTTAAACATTTTTCTTCCACTGTACAGGAGGACATGGCAGGAGGTGATGATGAGGGGATCCTCTGGTCCAGCCTGGATGTTTCTGAGAAGTGGAGTCGCCACCGCACATAATACGGTACCCAAATACTGTAATAATACCAGTGGTGGAGAAAGTACTCAAACACTGTACTTAAGTAAAAGTACAAATAAACAGACAAAAATGTACTCTAGTAAAAGTAGAAGTACCATATTAATATTTTTACTTAAGTAAAAGTAAATAAGTACTTGCTTTTAAAAATACTTAAAGTATTAAAGTAAAAGTACTTGCTGAATGTATTAACTAATGCAATGGTCTACAATACCATTAAGTGTGCGTACTGTATGCATATTTTCTGTAATACATTAATAGTGTTGAGCCATTTTAATGAACAATGCTGCAGATAATGCATGTTTTTATTGTGTTTACTCTGTGACACAGTTCACACTTGGACTTTTGATTCTGTGTGTCAGAATTTCAGTGATGAGTTAAATACCATTAAGCTAAATAAGAAAGAGGAATGATTGTACCCTGGCCCGTATTTTCGCAGGGGCTACTATGGGCTTGAGCCCGGGGCCCCGAAATTTTAGGGGCCCCGCCCGGAGCCTCCGGCCCCGCACCCTAAGTTTTGTTTTTATTTGTAAACGGATAGTGTCAGAATTTAACCAATGACTAAGATGATTTTGACAGTGCCTTTGAAAAATGTTTTAATTTGTTCTGTCAAATGTCCATCTTAAATGATTGCTTATTATTGGTCCAGTTTTGACGCGCATCTTAGGGGGGGCGGGGGGCGAGCGTCATTCACCGACGCTGCTGTATTTGTTTTTACAATGGCAGACAATAGGAAATACGACAGCGGAGCGCAGAAAAGAAAAAAGAGAATAGAAAAAGTGCATTGTGACAAAGAGGCGATAAATAAAATGCCTAAACTGACAGGCTTTTTTAAACCTGTTAGCGGAGATGGAGCAGGACCACCATCATTACTCCCCGCTACTCAAACTGTTAGCTTTGCTAACACCGGTTGCACGAGCCCACCAGAACCTTCAAGCGTGACCGTCCAGGCTGGACTGGCATCTGAGGAGTCAGAGCAGGTGGAAGCAGGAACTTCTTTAGCAGGTGGAACTGTGGATCCGTACAGTACTGATCCTGCGCTTTGGGGGGACATTGACAAGTCCGCGCGGGCTTACTGGGCTGAGCGAGGACCGGGGAGCTGCCAAAATGTGAACGTTAGTTTTCAAGCATCTGAACGGGTGTACAAGCATCAAAAACGTCTCTTCTCCAAATCTCACTTTAAACGTAAGATGGCAAATGGTGAGTACATTGGAAGACCGTGGCTGCTCTACTCTCCATCCTCTGGAGCTGCGTTTTGTTTTGCATGCCGCATTTTCAGCGATGCCACTACACAGTCAAGCTTTGAAACTGGTTTCTGTGACTGGAAGCACGCAACTGAACGCATGAAGGAACATGAAAACAGCGAACATCACAGAAAAGCAATGCTGACGTTTGTTTCACTTGCATCAGCCAGCGGGAGGATAGACACACAGCTGCAGAGGCAATTTGAATCTGAGTGTGCATATTGGACTGAAGTTTTGAGAAGAGTTGTGTCTGTTGTGAAGTTTTTAGCAGAGAGAGGAAACAGTGACATATTTGGCCGAACTGATAATGGGAATTATCTGGGAATACTGGAGTTAATCAGTGAGTTCCTTTTCTGAAATCTCACATAGAGAAATATGGAAATGCAGGTGCAGGGAAACCCTCATATCTTTCTTCCCAAACATGTGAGGAATTTATTCAGCTGATGGGTGATCGTGTTCTATCAGAAATAGTGAGTGAAGTAAAAATGGCAAAATACTTCTCAATCTCTGTTGACTCCTCGCCAGATGTTGCACATGTTGATCAGTTAACATTTGTGTTAAGATATGAGTCACCTGAAGGACTTACAGATGGGTTGCACATGCAGATTTCACACAGGCAGTGCATATTAACTATGCAAACATTCAAAAATCATTGCAGAATATTGTAAATGACACAAACCAAAATGCAGCAATAAGAAATGAAGCAAGAGCACTTGATAAAAAAATGGACAAGCTTCAAACAGCTTTTATGTGTACATTTTGGCACAGCAATTTGCAGCGCTTTGAAAAAGCAAGTGCAGCTTTGCAGTCTGTGGAACTAGACTTGTGTAGAGCTGTGGATTTGGTGGGGTCCTTGCGGTAGTACATTGGAGGTCTGATGGTACGTCCAGACCGAACAGCGTTTCAACTTCCAAAAAGCTCGTCACGCACGCAAGTGGACGCACTTGGTGTCCAGACCAGAACGCCAGAACGCGAAACTGCTGCGGGGTGTGTGGGAGGAGCTTACCGGTATACCGAGTCCTCACTGCACTCCGCCAGGCGAGGAGCTTTTTATTTCTGTCTCTGTAGAGCAGACTTGACTGGTCGTGAAGGACTTGTCGCGAACACACAGCTACAATGAGTTTCTCTTCCATAGTCCATGACTCCGCGGGTTTTTTCTGTGTCCCACAAACAATACGTCACATAGTTGCGCAATCGTTTCCGCGTCACATAGGGACTCTCCCCCTCTCCCCCTGACCCCCTCTCTTCTCCCCCCGACTCTCCCTGATCAACCAATCAGGGAGAGTTGAACGGCGTTTGAATGTTTGAACCGCGAAATCTTCAGCTAAATCAACGTGTGCTTTGGAGGCTGACGCGGGTTCACGTGCACGGAAAAACGCTTTCCATCACGCTCAACACGCACGTGACGTGACGCCCGACGCCAAGATGCGGCTGGAAGCGCGTCCCCCATTGACTTTGCATGTAAGCTGGAGGTTCCTGCCGTTGAAACGCTGTTAGGTGTGAATGCACCATTAGAGATCAGTTTGATAGGTTTGAGTCTCAAGCAAAGAAGTTGTCTCCAACAGTTTCACAGGCTTACAGAGCTACTACTCAAAGATCAAAGACTCCAAAAACATTTTTTGGAGAGAGTGCCACCTCAGAGGTTGAGTTATCAGCTCAAAAAAAGTTCTCCACCAGTGTTTTTTTGGTGGTTGTTGACAGATTGCTTTCTGAAATCGATCGCAGGTATGCTGCATATGATAACCTCAACAACACTTTTGGCTTCCTGAACAATTTATCTGGTGTTACTGTTCAAGAGCTAAGAAACAAAGCATCTCATCTCCAAAGTAAATATTCAGCTGACTTGGAGATGGACTTTGTGGAGGAAACTGTCCAGTTTAAAGATTTTATTCGTGATAAAGAGATCACATCTGCTCCATCGCTTTTACAATTCATTAGGGAAAAGAAACTGCAGGACATCTTCCCAAATGTGGATATTGCATTCAGGCTTTACCTGACATTTCCTGTCACAAATGCAAGTGGTGAGCGATCATTCTCCAAGCTCAAAATTGTTAAAAATAGACTCAGATCCACAATGGGACAAGAAAGACTGAACCATTTGACTCTCATGTCTATTGAGAGTGATCTAGTGAGAAAGCTGGACTTCAGTGATCTTGTAAAGGAATTTGCAGCAAAAAAATCCAGAAAAGTGGGCATCTTTTCAAATGTCATGTCAAAGTAAGGCTTAAATGTCTGATAACCCTACTGAAAAGGCTTGGTGTTACTGGTTAGGGCTGTGCATGTCTGCATTATAAGACAGGCTCAAAGTTGCTAAATGTTCAGGGTTGAATATTTTCTTATTTCCCTGCCTCCCTGGATCCCTTCCAATTTGCATACCGACCTAATCGCTCAACCGACGATGCCATCTCCTCTGCCCTTCACACAGCTCTCACACATCTGGACACGAAGGACTCCTATGTTAGAATGCTGTTCATTGACTTCAGCTCAGCATTCAACACCATCATCCCCCAACAGCTCATCCTTAAACTGGACAGTCTGGGGCTGAACACCTCAATGTGTAACTGGCTGCTAGACTTCCTGACCGGGAGACCACAGACAGTGCGGGTCGGGAGTAACACATCTAGCACCATCACATTGAACACAGGGGCCCCACAAGGATGTGTGCTGAGCCCCCTTCTATTCACCCTGCTAACACACGACTGCACACCATCGTACAGCTCCAACCACTTCATCAAGTTTGCGGACGACACAACAGTGGTGGGTCTCATCAGCAACAACGATGAGACGGACTACAGGAACGAGGTGAGCCGCCTGGCCTTGTGGTGCGGACACAACAATCTCACTCTCAACGTGGAGAAGACAAAGGAGATTGTTGTGGACTTCAGGAAGAGGGATGCCCAACATGCCCCTCTGACCATCAACAGCACCGCAGTGGAGAGAGTAGACAGCACCAAGTTCCTGGGAGTGCACGTCTCAAAGGACCTGTCCTGGAGCAGGAACACTGCAGCACTGGCAAAGAAGGCTCACCAGCGTCTCTACTTTCTCCGCAAGCTGAAAAGGGCTGGAGCTTCAACCCCCATCATGAGCACCTTCTACAGAGGTGCCATAGAAAGTGTCCTGACCAGCTGCATCACTGTGTGGTTTGGTGCATGTACTGCATCCTGCCGCAAGAGCCTCCAGCGCATTGTGAGAGCAGCTGAGAAGATCGTGGGCACCTCCTTGCCCTCACTGCAGGACTTACACAGCAAACGCCTCACTCGGAAAGCCCACTGCATGGCAGGTGATCCCACACACCCACTACACAGCTGCTTCAGACTGCTGCCATCAGGGAGGAGACTGAGGAGTCTCCAGGCTCGAACCAGCAGACTGAGAGACAGCTCTGTTCATCAGGCAGTCAGGATGCTAAACACTCTGCCTGCTCTGCCCCCCCTCCCATTTGAACTGCCTTAACACTAAAACTTTCTCACACATTACCACACAACACAAAGATTTTAACACTGGACTCTGTGTCATCAAACGGGTTATTCACTAAACTCTCGGTCATGTGCTCATACAGTTTGCACTACTTCTCATACTTGCACTAATGTTTGTATTACATCACTGCCTATAGTCATAATACTGTTTACATTCTCTGTTTACATTTATTAATACTGTTTACTTTTATTACTACTGCTTACATTTAATTACTACTGTTTACATTTACAGTACACTACTCTAATATCTACACCACTGCTGATACATATACAGTGTGCTCTGAACGGTCTTATTCAGGGATGCCCAATGTGCCTTACTGCATATGCCACTTTTTGCCTCTATAACAACATCAACTACTACCTCATACATATACTGTGCACATTAACTCATACGCTGCTTTGCCACTTTGCAAATGTCAATGCTAGAAACCTTTAGTTTATTTTAGTTATACTTTTTATACTCTTTTTTTATACTAGTATGCAAAAACTCAAGGACAGTATTATGTTCATTAAAGGACAACACCCACCGTGACAGTAACAATTCACCATATTGGAGAATTACTGTAGTATTTTATGAATTTTATTTTCATTTTTGCATTTGGGCCAGGCGAGGGTTAAAAAAAAAAAAAAAAAACAACCCACTCCCGAAGGAATCCGGAAACCTGGCCGAAAAGTCCCGAAGGGTCATGCCTTTTGTTACATGATCTCCACCCAGAAGGCAGAAGGTAGGAGTGAGTTTCCATGGAGGTTTATGAGAGAGAGTGCGTTAAAACTTTATATTTCCTGGTGCATTTGTGTGTATGGACCAGCGCTCTGATTTTATTTATTATTTATTTTATAACACCGCTGCGGACCTGTTGCTTGATTCATTCTGCCCCTGAGGAGCGAGCCCGCGCGCGGTCTCTGGCTCCTCGTTCCGCTCCGCTGGTCACCTTTGAAGTTCCTCGTGCCGGTGTAATTTGCTCCCTCGAGTGTATGTATCTGCTCTTATCTCTCGTCAGCCTTGTTGCAGCAGCACGGGTCGTGAAGCATGCGCGCGGGCAGAGCAGCTGCGAGGCTGGGTGCCTTTCTCATCACGGGGCGAGAAATGCGGGGCGATGCGGAAATGAATGAATTTGTCGCGATCAAACGAATTAAACTAGTAGTGGATGCTCGCTCAGAATATGATGACATGAGTGAGCGACAGCAGGATTAATCAACAGGCAGCTTTATGGAATATTTAAAAATGCTTCCTTGTTCTTTTCCTCTGCTCGCCTGTAACTCCAAGGCGTCACTTTGGTGACGTGAATGCCCAAGTGAATGCCCATATATGGAGAGGAGCAGATTTTCCCGGAGCTGCATGCTAAAATCTGCTATAAATCATGAAATAACACATTTAGTGTTATTTCTCCACAATATAAGTAAACGCTCCTGTATTATTTTTAAATAAACTAATAAATATTAATGGCGATGCAATTTGAAAACATGGTGGGTGTTGGACTTTAATGTTTAATGTTTTAGTTTTAGAGTTGGTGTAAATTTTCATACTCTTATACCACTATGCAAAAAACTCAGGACAGTGTTAGTTTTACTATTTTATGCTTATGTCTATTATTATATGTTTCAGTGTTTCAATGTTTAGATGTTTACTGTTGCACCGAGGGACTGAGAGAAACGCAATTTCGGTCCTGTGTATGTCCTGTACAGTACATATTGCAGATCTGACAATAAAGTTGACTTTGACTTTGACTTATTTGGGTTGCATTGTTTGCGTTTGAGTAAATGTAGGTCAATGTTTGTGGTTCTAGTTCCTTCAAATAAGATGAATGCAGAAGTTTTGTTAATAAATGGGAATCTTTATTTTGTTCTTCATACTGTATTTTTAAGATGTTATCTGTAAAATAAACTGCAAGCATCATATTCTAGTTTCAAACCAACATGTGGTTTTGTCTTTCTAGAAACCAGTTCAGTGTTGTTTGTTGTTTGTGACAACTGGCATATTAAAGTTGTAAGATGTGAAAACTTACTGTTCAGTCATTTTCTGCTCAACATCTGAACCAAAACAAACAAAAAATACAAAAAATAAAAAATACTGTAATTTCCGGCCTATAAGTCACACTTTTTTTAACACTAATTTTCATGTCCTGCGACTTTTCGGGCAGAAAATACGGTATATATGGGCCCCCATATTGACTCAAGCCCAGGGGCCCCCCATCCTCCTAAATTCGGCCCTGATTATACCTTTGAAAGTTTTTATTTAACACTAAATAAAACCAATGTGTCATTTTAACTGCAGTAAACACATTTAAGTAAAAGTTGTCTGTTTGAAAAAAGGAGCATTAGACACAACTAACAAAGGAATAGATCACTTCAACTTGTTTGTCATCAACTCGAGTTAAAATATTGTCTAGTCAATCTTGTAATGGATCAACAATGAACAATACTTTAACTTCCTGACAACATTTTCAAAACTTGGACCTGAGTGTCGAGACATTTGGAGAAATCTCTTGTCTCCTAACATCCCATGAACTGACACATTTTAATATTGCAGCAAGAATTGTATTGTATTGTATTGTATGTAATTTATTCATTTCAAATTTAAAACACAAAGCATCAAATTCAAAAACATGTATAGAAAGCAAAAAAAACAAATTTAAAATTAAAGGAAGCAGATGAAGAATAAAATTCTTATAGTATCTGCCCCTTATTAAAAACAAAATTCTATTTAACACTCAAATCAAACAATAATCATTCATGAACAAAAATTCATAACCCATAACAATTGTCGATGTTTAATAATTTAACAATTTTGCATTTCATTTCATTTCATTTATTCATTTATATAGCACTTTACACAACCAAAGTGCTTAACAAAAAACAGTGCAGTACTTAAAAAGACAGATTAAAAATCAAGAAAAACACAACATAAAAGCAAAAATAAAACCAGAAATGTCACCACATATTTAATTACTAAAAGCCAGTTTGAATAAAAAAGTCTTAAGCTTTGATTTAAAAGGGCCAAGTTCAGTAATCTGGCGTAGCTCAAGTGGGAGTGTATTCCAGAGTCGAGGTGCGGCCGCAGAAAAGGCACGGTCACCCCAACGTTTATATTTTGTCCGTGGAACAGAGAGCAAGAGTTGGCTATCTGACCTCAGAGACCTGGAGCGGGCGGGGAAACTTAACAACTCCGTTATATAAGTAGGAGCGAGGCCATTCAGAGCTTTAAAAACAAATAATAAAAGTTTAAAATCTATCCTAAAACGGACAGGAAGCCAATGTAGTGAGAATAAAACAGGTGTGATGTGGTCCCATCTAGGAGTGTTGGTTAAAAGGCGAGCTGCTGCATTCTGAACAAGCTGGAGGCGGCTCAGTGTTGACTGAGGCACACCAACATACAGAGCGTTACAATAATCGAGCCTAGAACTGATAAAAGCATGAACAGCCTTCTCCAAGTCACAACGGTTTAAAAAGGGTTTGACCTTTTTTAAAAGACGTAAATAAAAAAATCCAGACCGGACAACAGAGGCGATGTGTTTGTCAAAATGTAAAGCCTTATCAAAGGTCACTCCAAGGTTTTTCACACTGTCACTGAAGTTAATATTCACATTTCCCAGGCCAGTTGCATCTTTGTTACCAAATAAAATCCATTCTGTTTTACTGTCATTTAAAAATAGGAAGTTATTGTTTAGCCAATGTTTGATTTCAGAGATGCAGTCAAAGAGAGAACACATTGGGTTACTGGATCCAGGCCTTAATGGTAAATAGATCTGCAAATCATCTGCATAAAAATGAAAGTTGACATTGTGTTGTCTTATAATAGATCCAAGTGGCAACAGGTACAAGGAAAAGAGCAGA
>JBBPBX010036292.1:17933-31561 GCA_038048925.1 Garcialebias charrua | reverse complement strand
TTCTGTGGTTCTTGTTCCTTTGGCGACACTTACAGGTGTTTCAGAGAAACTGAAGCCCCACAGTCTGTGGTTGACTTTAAGAGCGGCTTGAAGACCTTTCTTTTCAACCGAGCATACTCTTCCTCCTCATGATTCTACTTTTGATCTGAGTTGATACTGTTGTTGATTTTAATTGTTTTATTATTTGTCTTATTGACATTCAAATATGTTGCACCTTGTAGCACTTTGAGATTTCCATTAATGAAAAGTGCGTTATAAATTGAATTCATTATTATTATTATTATTATTATTATTATTATTATTATTAACAGTTCAAGATGTGTAAATGATTAATATTCCCTCCAAACACACGATTAACAAGTATTACATCCACATGACGCAGTGAAATAAAGGACGCGCAACGTTGTGCCAAAAATAAATTTAACAGGAACGGATTCATTCAGCCTTACTGGAGGTTATAATAAATAGTGTAACACGCAGAGCATTTATTTAGAAACAGATATAGTTTTCCGATCTAGGATATGGCTTATCAGCCGTTTTCAGAAATAATAATTTTCCAGTTTGGCACTACTGCTGCGCTCTGGGGAGCCGTGCATCACGCGTGCATACAGAAGCAGCGGTCAAACTGTTCCACAGAGGGAGCTGCAGGTCGATCGGGACTGTGCAGTCCAGTCCACACAAAGCCGGATCATGTCCAATGGTCTCATCGATTCCAAAGGCTGAGTGGTCGCGCTTGGAGCGCGCGCGCACCCTCACCGGTGTCGACACGGCAGCTGGAGGTGTTTCATTATCTGCGTTTATTGTAGATTTCTCCAAAATGACACGTGAAAGTACACCTTATATAACTTGTAGGAGAGCAAAAGCTTCACAGACAGACTGCGCACAGGGCTGCGGGGCGCGCGCTGCGTCTGGAGACTCCAACATCATGTCATGAAAAGTCTCCACCAAGACGCACAGACTCGTTTCTTCACATCATCTACATAAACAAAGATCTATGTTCTAGCAAACATCCAAGTAAGTTCCTCTGTGTTTACAGTAATAATGGTAATAAACTCGTGCGCAAAGTTAATATTTCCACACAGAATGAATGAATGAGCCGGTTCGCGCACCACAGCAGGGTGCGCGCGCACACAAATACCGACAATCACTCGTTCTTTGCATGATGAACACATTTTATTACTATTCTTACTTAGGATGTTTGTCCTCACTCATATTATATTGAATTCATTATTTTCCCGAATCTAGAAATCATTTCTGATCGCGCAGGGATCAAACAAACATGTCCTTCACACATGCAGGAAGTAATTTGCATCTGTTTAACATATGTAAATGTAGGCGTGTCAGGGGAGGTGTCTCACGTGCGCTCAGTTCCACGTCAATTGTGATGTACAAAAGGAATGTGCGTGGATTCAGGTGTACGCACAGTTTGATAAATCTGGATCTTTTTGTGCGTAGACACTTTTCTGGATTTCACCGTACGTCACTTTTCAGTAGGAAATCCACGCAGGTTTTTGATACATGAGGCCCCAGGACCGTCAGTCTGCGTCTGCCATTAACGCATATTCATTCTCATCCAGATCGCCTATTTTTGTATAACTTGAAAAATGCCGGTTATGTTACATTTGGGTGTTCTAATATCATCAGTGAACAAGTGAGCCTTTTCACTTTCCCAAAAGATGTAAGACCTTCGTCAAAAATGGAATAAATAAAGCTTTCCCTCCTCGGACTGAGCTTCCTGTTTCCTGAACAGGTAAGAGTCAAATAAATAGGGTGCAAATCTAAATTAGAACCTGCTGTTTCTGCTCATCTAACTTCCTGCTTCCAAAACTGAAGACAAATCGCTCAAATCTTAACTTAGATTGATAATTTTGTTGTTTTATTTCTTGTTCGCCATGAATATTTATATGAGGCATTCTAAAGGCTTCTCCTTGCAACGTCACAAATGTTGCATTCGCGTGTAGTCGGATTTTTCAGAGAGAAACGCGGATTTTAATTTTAAACTCACTTTGAAAGGAATTTTCATTAATTTATCATTTTGTTTGCAACAACGAACATAGTTGAATGATAAAAGATATATGTGTTGAGCCATTTCATGAAAAGTTCAAACATGATGTCACCCCATCTTTAAATTAACCATTTTAAGAGATAAAATCTACAAAAATAAATAAAAAAAGAGCTTCCTTGTATGGTTCCAACTTTTTGTTAGTTTTTAGCTTATTGTTAGTAAATAGCTAAAATTAAAAAAATTGTGAATAACCTTGTATGCTGTGCTGATTATCTTTTTGATTTTTGTTTGTTTTCAGACATTTGTCAATGACGTAAGAATACAGGAGCAAGAGTATGTCACGCTGAACACTGAGGACAAGTTGAGGTTTGGATATGATATCCTTTGGATCTGTTCTTGTGCGATGTGTCAAATCAAATGACAGGACGTGCATGAGCGCCACTGTAACTTTAGCTCCTCTTGGATGGATGTGAATGCTCATTGTGCTCTGCCTGCTGCATAATAAATGATGTTATTTGTGCATGCTCCTCATTGCTGCAAAGAGCTCCTCACCTTGTACCTTAACCTGCCTCACATACCAACCAGTTCACTGTTGATCGAGGAGAACTGCATATTCCCGAGGAGGCCCTCAAGGTTAGACGACACGCTGCGCTGTGGAATAAAAATAGCTAAAGTTTGCAAAGTGAATGGATCTGTCTGCTCAAAACTGGACAGCCCTGTATTTTTTATTACTTTGTAGTCAAAAAACGAATCAAAGAGTTCTGCTGAACTGGGTGAAAGCTTCAGAATTATAAAAAAAACTGCTGCTTCATCATGCCAAGCTTCCCAGGTAGCTGCAGAGAAGAGGATGTTATCTTAATACGCAAGCAAAACTCCACCATTAAAGTTCTTCAGTAACATGAAAAAGTTTGGCTCAGCAAAAAAAAAAAAAAAAAGAATAAAAAAAAATCAAATGAATCTAAAAAAGCTAAGTCTGGTCCTCTGGACATTCAAAAAACAAAAAAACAAAGCAAAAAAAATTGTAGAAACGTTTCGTCTTTCGTCCGAAAGACTTCCTCAGTCTGAGAAGCTGTATTCAGCTCAGTCTTATAAATAGCACCCTCTCACAGTGGATGAACCAGTTGGCTGATGACAGCCGAAACCAGCTGCTCACATGATCAAGGAGGACCATCAGCCTAACGATGGATCGTTAGCACCCTGATGGTTGTTTGCTATTCACAGAGGGCTGAGTGATACTAGCAATAACTGAAAGTTATGCACCATAACTCATGTTCCCTGAAGGAAGGGAACGAGGTGCAACATACTTGCTATGGGAATTGCGCCCCCGCGCGATTACCTGAAGGAATACATTCACGCCTTTTACGGCAGGGGGCGTCACCCCGCGCCAGAGGTACCGCCCTTTAGGTACTTAGGCGACTGACGCCCCTCCAACTGTCTCCAAAATTGCACTTCACCGAGCTTTCAGCATTGAAAAGGGCCAGCTATGTTGCACCTCGTTCCCTTCCTTCAGGGAACATGAGTTATGGTGCATAACTTTCAGTTCCCTTTCAGTTCGGTCTCTCGGTGCAACATACTTGCTATGGGAACGTAATTCATTCACGCCCTTGAAATGCTCAGTAAAATGCCTGTTAGTGTGAACGTCTGCCCTTGACCAGAAGGCATCTCAAAGCTACTTTCTATTGTGTATTAGAAAGAACAGCCTGAGTGACATCACACGCAGTAACATCCAAACTGTAGTACTTTGCAAAAGTGTTTAAAGAGCTCCAGTTCGCAGTAGCACAAATGTCTGCAACTGACACGCCCTTGAACAATGACCAGGAAGTGGCCAAGCCCCTGGTTGAGTGAGCATGGACTCCAGGGGGCACTTGTTGACCTTTGCTACCGTATGCCCTTTTAATGGCCTCCGTCACCCAATGTGAGAGGCACTGTCTTGATAGGGCCTTTCCTGTAGCAGGTGTGGCAAAGCAGACGAACAGTTGGTTTGTTTTCCTCCATTTGGCTGTTCTCTGCATGTAGGTGCGTAACGCCCTCACTGGGCAGAGAGCCTGTAGCCTTTCCTGTTCCTGAGTGAGGACAGGAGCAGGTGGAAAGGAGGAGAGATCAAAGTCTAGACTCCTATGGTTCAGAGTCAAGACCTTGGGAGTGTATGCAGGATTAGGCCTTAGTGTGACCTTTGACCCATCAGGGGCGAATCTGGTACACATTGGATGTATATATCTCATTATGATTGGATGTGCTCCAGGAGTCCTGTGTCCCCAGCCTTCGTGACAGGCAGAGATAGCTGCAAGGAACACTTTAATTGTTGAATAAGAATGACCCTTTTCCAGGAAATCCTGGAGGAAAGTTAGTAGTTGAGCCAGGTCGCAAGCATAAGAAACGATATTTCTTTCTGTGCACCAGGCTTCGAAGATGCGCCACTTTTGCACGTATAGAGACTGTGTTGACCTGGCACGGGCATTTTGTATGGTTTTCACCTCATTCTCAGGCAGACCCGAAGCCATCAGCCTGTCCTTTTCAGCTAACAGGCTGGAATTAATTCCAGATCCTGGTCTAAACAGCTGGGCTGTGACTTCCTGTGTGAGTCTTTGAGGGTCAACCAGGTTGGGGAGTGGGCCTCCACGTTGATGTGTTAACAGACTTCCCTGATCGAGTCTCCTCGAAGACAGATGGAGTCTATTAAATTTATTAGATTGAGTCGGGACAGGAAAGCTACTGTTTCCCTCCAAAATAGGATTTATTGGATTGAGGGGCTGCTGCTTCTGTAAACGAGCAGATCTCCTGATTCCAATTGTTGTCCCACCCAGTGGGATACTGTTGTGTGGGAACAAGTTTGATGCAGCTTTGTGAGGAAAGTCACGTGCTGCTCTTTTACCGCTCGAGCGTTACGTGTCCTTCATGAATAATAAAGGAACAGCAGCAACGTGTGAACGTGGGGATGGTCCTTTGTGACCGGCAGACTCAAGATAATTTGTTGATAAGGAGTAGGGATGGGAATTGTTAAGAAATTATCAATATCAATTCCTTTATCGATATCATTTATCGATTCAATTCCTTATCAATTCTGTTATCAATTCTCATTGGGTTAGGCAAAAAAATATAGTACACCATTTGTGTGCATGAAGTATTTAATGCTCTTTCACCAGAACAAAAATGGAACTTTTATGAAAAAATAATTCCTAATTAACATTATTAAGGGGCTGTCCTTGGTTGGAATGGGTGAAAGGCTTCTATACAGTTGGACTTCTGTCTCTTCTTCAAAAAGTTCTTCTAGGGCTGTCTCTTTTTGCTGCTTTACAGGAGGCATCTGAAATTATTGACATAACCACAACTTGTAATTCACAAGTTTCAATTTTAAAATAGTGTAATAATCCATGCAATCTATCATCTTTCATTACAAAAAACAAAACTTACATAGTTATCATCTTCATCCTCTTCTGCCTCCCTCTTCGTCTCCCAGCTCTGCCAGCTTCAGAAGAAATTCACCATTAAAAACACTGAGCAAAAAAAGCTCTCACAACAGAAAGAGGCTACAATGAAACACACTGAACAAAAATATAAAACAACACTTTTGTTTTTGCTCCCATTTCTACGGTGGCATTTTTAGGTTGTGTGTTGAAAAACGTCATCCTGAAAGCTAAGTGTGCTAGCAACAGCCTCTGAGCCAGCCAGACTCCGGCAATCCTCGTCAGCTAAATGTTATTACATGAGATGGAGATTATTTATACAACACAGTGGAAGCAGTAAAGCAAAAAAGTAACAAGTGACAGGAACTGGAGGAGTTTAACATTACGTGCTGCAACATTTAAACAGAGGAGGACGCTAGTTTGTTAGCTCTGCTTCCACCATCACGAAGCAGCGTCACGAAGCAGCGTCACGAAGCAGCGTCACGAAGCAGCGTCACGAAGCAGCGTGTTAAAGACAGTACATTTGTGCAAACTCACCTCATGCTGAGTGGTCAAATGCTTCTCTCTGCATGTTAGAAGTTTTTCCGACCTTTATTGTAATTGACGCTTTGCATGTGTTGCAAGTAGACCTGGTTTCGTCTTGCTTTTTCCTTGATGCCATGTTGATACGGCGCATGTCTGTGATGTCATCACGTAAATGCGTCACCACGTCGAGTCAGTAGAACGAGTCAGAAGAACGACTTAGAGAACCGATAAACTGAATCGTTAAGACAAGCAGCCTACAATTCCAGAGAATTGATCTCTAAATTCCCATCCCTAATAAGGAGCTTAGTTTCCTTTCAAAATCAGGAGGAAAATTCTGGTTCGACTCCGATCCTTTTACACACACAGTAACGTGATCACAGCCACTGCTTTGAGGGTGTGAAAATTGTGTCTGCCTTGGGGCATCCGACGTGCTCTCCTGTGGTACGAACCTGTCACGTGTTTGTCTGGTTAGTGTATTAGCCGGCCCCTTGCTCATAATGGAGCGGGGGCTGGGACACGTGCCCTTTCCCACCTGTCTCCGCGAAAGGTGTAGGGTCTGTTCACAGACGCCTCTGGGTCTGTCTTCTGGAGACAGGTCCAGAGGCACCCTGCTGGGGCTTATTGAATAGGCTGGCACCCCATGAGCCGTGAGGGAGGGGGATGTGCCCCCCCCCCTTTATGACGGCTGACAGGCCAGAGAGGCCCGTACTGTTGACATTATTTGGTGTGTTTTTTTTATCGTCAATAAACAGGGATGTGCTGTTTTATGAGTTTTATTCGTGCTTACGTGTAACGACATACATGATTTGATGTCACTCACAGCAGGGAGAACATGGTTTGTGCATGCAACAG
This sequence comes from Garcialebias charrua, assembly GCA_038048925.1. Classification (NCBI taxonomy): domain Eukaryota; kingdom Metazoa; phylum Chordata; class Actinopteri; order Cyprinodontiformes; family Rivulidae; genus Garcialebias; species Garcialebias charrua. The sequence continues at coordinate 24,775 of JBBPBX010036292.1, read as the reverse complement.
AGTTATCAGCCATTTGTACTTTGCTACAAATAAAGTCTGAACAATTAGCGAACATCCCCGTTACCGCGTGGGCGGGAGGTCGTCTAAAATGCAAACGTGGGCCTGGTTCATCAGGCACGTTTTTGACGAGTGTCCCGGCTCGCCGAGGAGGCCCTATGCCTGCTCGCTTGGCGTGGGACAAACCTATTTTTGCTCCATGCGTGCTCGGAGCGAGGTTGGCTCGGCGGGGGTCTCTGCCGAGGTTCTTCCTCGTATGCTGTCCGCTTCTGCGGTGGCGCACGCGTCGAGCGGTGCCGCGGCTGTGCAGGTCTGCCTCCAGCAGGCTCTCTGGGGGGGGGCGAAACTCCGACGAGGAATGCCCACCCTGAGGGCTTCAGCCTGCCTGCGCCTTTGGTCCAGCTTGGTTTGGATTCGCTCCAAAGTCTGGCCAAAAAGTCCCTCCGCTTCTATCGAGTGGTGGAGAAAAGGCACCTTTTGTCCCTCCGGTAAATCCGTCAACGTCATCCACAGGTGGCGGATCGCGATGACCACTTCCGCCATACCTCTGCCCTGAGCCACAACAGCCGTTCCCATCATACGGAGCAAGAAGTCTGTTGCTCTACGGGCTTCGTCCAGTAATTCGGCAAAGGCTTGCTTATCCAAGGTTTCCTGCAGTTGTTGGAGTTTTTCTGCGAGGTAAGCCTGCATCATCGCGGACGCGTTCATGGCACGCGCCGCAAGTCCTTGAGCTCTGTAGCACTTCTCGAGAAGCGATGCTGAGGCTCTGTAAGCTTTGCTGGGGAGAGTCAGTTTTGTTCCTGATGACTTGGGAGCTAGGTGGGATGCCAGCGTGTCCTCAATCTGAGGCACGTTGGCTAAACTCACCTGATCCATGCCTTCCACGTCGAGGAATTGTGAGAGAGGAAGGAGCATGGGCGCTCGTGGCTGAGGCCAGGTGCGGGTTAGTTCTGTGAGGAAGTCTGGGAACACGGGCATCCTTTGCCTCGTTGCAGCCTGCTGTTTTGAATAAAAATAGTTCCCCGCTAGCCTCGTGACCTGTTGGCGAGGCGGGGGTTCTGGCCAGGGGATGTTCAGCGCGTCCGCTGCTCTGTGGCACAGGTCGAACAGGGCCGGGATGGAGAAGTCCGTTTCAGGGAGCACAGGTACCGGGGTCCTGGAGAGGTCCTCTCCCGGATCCTCGATTTCGAGTTCTGGTTCCTCCGCTGAAAATTCGCCCGAGGCTGAGATAGAGATCTCGTCTTCATTCATCATGCCTCTGGTGTCGAACTCGACTGTTAGGTCCACCATGGGAGCAAGCGGGTCAGGGCTGTCGCCCCATTCGACGCGCGTGCTGTCATGTAGAGCCATGTGTTCGAGCTCTGGGGTTGGAGTGAGGGTCTCCGTGGTGTCTGGGTCCTGTGGACCAGCTGAGCTTCCCATGGCCTTAGCCACGAGGTCCACCCGATGCCGTAGCACCACATCCAGCATCTGGCTGCAGTGTGGGCAAGAATTGGGCGCGTCCAGAGCTTGTCTTGCATGAAATATACCCAGGCAGACTGGACAGGCCTCATGGGTGTCCGTCGCTGCGAGGGAAAATCCACAGCCGCTGGGACAGACAAGTGAGATTGGGCTCGCCGTCCCGCTGGTTTTCCTTTGAAGTTTTGTCTTTCGCTTTCCGTTCTCCGGAGGCATGTCCGAGATAAGGCGAGCGAGACCTTCCAGAATCCTTTTTCTTTGTTGTTCAAGTGTCTCCTCCGTCGTGTCTTTTTCGCTGGCTAGCCAGCTAGGTATGTTAGCCGGAGTAGCGGTTGTGGCGTAGTTATAACGCCGTTGAGCGAAGCAACCTGTAGAGAGAGGAGAGAAAAAAACTGAGGTTATAGAAATGTGCTGGACTAGCCTTCGCTAGTCCAGCAGTACGCAGGGAAAAATTCTCTGTGCACTCTGTGCAGGGAGCGAGCTCACCTCAAGTTGAGCGATGGAGCAGCAGAGAAGTCCCGCGAAGAGAGGTAGTTCAGGTTTTGCGAGGTGAAGGGCAAAAAGAGACAGTTGGAGGGGCGTCAGTCGCCTAAGTACCTAAAGGGCGGTACCTCTGGCGCGGGGTGACGCCCCCCTGCCATAAAAGGCGTGAATGTATTCCTTCAGGTAATCGCGCGGGGGCGCAATTCCCATAGCAAGTATGTTGCACCGAGAGACCGAACTGAAATGGAACAGCATTGTAAGAGGGAGACAGTTGAACCTGGAGGCCTCCACCCCTGTTTAATGATGGACAGTTTCTTTTCAGCTGTCCCCCTCTTACAATGCTGTTATTGCTAGTATCACTCAGCCCTCTGTGAATAGCAAACAACCATCAGGGTGCTAACGATCCATCGTTAGGCTGATGGTCCTCCTTGATCATGTGAGCAGCTGGTTTCGGCTATCATCAGCCAACTGGTTCATCCACTGTGAGAGGGTGCTATTTATTAAGGCCCAGATATAACTCTGCGTACGGCCTGTACGCCGCTCTACGCGCGCATTCACAAGCACAGCTCTGCACTGGTTCTCGCGTTAATGCTCGCGTTTTCGCTCCAAATGCTTGACGTCATTTGAGCAACAGCAGGGCGGAGCGTTTACCTACGGGACAAATTGAGGTCGCTGATTGGGCATTTGCTGACACGCCTACTGAATTGATTGACAGGTCAGGTGGGGAAGAAAAAAGGCACTTCACACAGCTTCAGCCGCTGCAGTATTCTGTATGTACATGTTAATAAAAAGTTCTAAAAAATAAAATAAAAACAGGGAAATATTTAGAACCTCGCGCAGCCACGTTGGACATGAGTTTAATTCGCTTGTGACAAATTCATTCATTTCCTCATTTCAGTCATGGAGTCAGCGGAGGAGGAAGCGATCACTTGATTTTTGGCAAAAAAAGTAAAGAAAAGTCCAGATCAGGGATGAAGAAGGGGAATTTAATACATTTGTGTCTCATACAAAACAGTCCGGCGCTGGGCAGTTTATTGTGAGACAACGCGCCTCGTGTACGCGGTCGTAAAATTTGAGTTTTGCGTGTACATGCCCTACGGGGCTACGCTTGTGCCTCTGCGTACGTACAGCGTAAAGCGGCGTGCTGCCGTACGCAGAGCTATACCGGGGCCTTAAGACTGAGCTGAATACAGCTTCTCAGACTGAGGAAGTCTTTCAGACAAAAGACGAAACGTTTCTACAATTTTTTTGCTTTGTTTTGTTTTGTTTTTTGAATGTCCAGAGAACCAGACTTAGCTTTTTTAGATTGTTCTACCTGGATTATTGAGCATGCATCACGGTCAAATGAAGTCATTTTTTTATTACTTTGACACAACAGTTTTGCATGTTTGACTCTAAACTCATCTTGGGGCTCTCCTCATCTGTCAGCATGAGAAACTGAGCAGTCAGCTGCAGATGATCCAGAAGAAACCTGCCGAGTCAGCACCTTCCAAACCTGAGGTGAGACCTTCTGAGGTGAGACCTTCTGAGGCAGCAGCTACACAAACGTATGACGAGGCCCAAACCCCAGAACCCCTCAGGCCAGAGGATAAAACAACAGGTGAGCTTTAGCTCAACACTGCATCTCATCATTTTACGATTTGTCCTGACCTTTTGTGAATTTAACACAGTGCGACAATTAAAAAAAGCTATTTGGATGATTAAATTGAAATGACGTAAAACAACAAATGCATATCATTACAGATTCTACCAACATGCAAGTTAATATATGTTTGTGTGTCTGTCTGTTATCAATAAAATATCACGTTGAATGAATTTTAATAAAACTTTCTAGAAATAATCGTTATGTGCACGTTTACATCTGATTAACCTTTGAAGTCAGCCCAATTCAAGATGGCCACCTCAGTCAACTGATCACAGAAAACACAAAAATGGGTAGAAGTCAAAACTGAATTGTTGAAAAAATATATATGAATGGAGTTTAATGAGAAATGTATGAGAACTAGAAAACTGAATGAGTTATTCATTTTGTTTTGTTATTTATAGATAATTGTTGTTTGAATTGATTATTTGAAAAAAAGGAGCAGATATAAGATTTTTTCTTCATCAGCTACCTTTCATTTTATATTTTGTTTCTTTTCATTTCATATATGTAAATTGTTTTGTATTTTATTTTAAAATGAATAAAAAAAAATATTGAGCTAAAATGTGGTGAAGTTGTAGCTGAGATTATTCAAAACACATACGTCAAGGGATGCTCCTTGTACAAAATATTTGTCTAAAATGTTACCATTGAAGTCAACCCAAATTCTCTGTTACCAAAATATCTCATGAACCTACCATACTTACTTTGTATTTTATTGAAAACTTTCAGCAAATGATCGTTATATGTACCTTCACAAATGATTCATATGGGGAGTTAATTTGAGTGAAAATGGCTGCTACAGCTAATTGCCATTAGCCATTAGAAAAACAGGTAATATTCAATCAGTTCTTTAGATACTGCATTGAAATTTGGTGTGATAGTAGCTGAGAGTCATTCACAACACATGCGTTGAGCATTGCAGCTTATGATATTGCACAAAATTGTATATGAAATTATTTCCAAGGTCTGATCAAAACAGTTGTCATTTTTAAACATAAGATGATGTTAGTTTAAAACTCTGGCATGGGGGATATACATTCCTACAAGGAATGCTAGGCCTTTAATGTTCCATGCAGTTGTTGGATGGAAAATGGCACTCAAAGAGATGTTGAACTAAATTAAACACAACCATCTTAAACTGGTAGCAATCCTCATACAACATTCTTGACCTCAGATAAACAATGCTGATTTCAGGTGCAGAATTTTGCATCATATATAATCTGTAATAACAGGCGTCATTACATATTTGCAGACATTTTTTTATTTTGACACTCAAGAGTTACAAGTCTCCTCTTTTATTATGAAGTCTGAACTCAACTCTACCAATGTTTTTCAATGTTGATGTGTGTAAATGGCTACGGCCTTTTAATTGACCTCTAACAGGCCACCAGGGAACACTAAAGGGGCTTCCCATGTGACTAACTGAGGAAATATTTCGGCAGGAGACACATCGGTCTTGAAAAGAGGTACGCCCCTCTATGGCCAGCCTGCTTGGTGGGGTGATGGAGATGCTGACGAGCAGCATCCAGGAAGGCCTGAAGAAAAGAACACAGACAGAAAAAGAGAAAAGGCTGAAACAGGTAGTATCAGTGTTGTTTAAATATCACAAAACAGAAACTACTTGCATGTAATTGTACAATGTAAATAAGGCTGCAGTTAACAAGTAAAGGTTTTTGTTTAAAATGCTTATGTTTTAAATTTGCATTAGTTAAATTCATAAAAATACTATATACAGGTAGTCCTCGGCTTACGACGTAGATCCGTTCCTACGCGTCGTCATAAACCGATGTTCGACGTAAGTCGGAATATACGTACATATTGCACCATATACATGTACAGTACTGTATTACCAAGCACTTAGCCTGTCCTAACACAGTACCCTACATAATTATCAAAAAACACATACGTTTGGGAGCCATAATGAAGGGCAAAAATAGTTTATGGCCTACTAGGATGTTGACACCGTTCTCCTCGGTCAATCCGCCGTACCTGTACAGTATTCCGTTTTCCATTTACGTCGTAAAACCGTGTTCACAGTACAGTACAGTATTCCTCCGCCGCTGCACCGTGTACAGAACAATATTTTTCACCGCCGCACCGCGTAATGTACAATATTTTCCACCGCCGTATTCCGTTTACGGCGTAAAACTGCGTTCACAGTATAAAGTGCCGTATTCCTCCGCCGCTACGTTTACAACGTAAAACCGGTCCATCCGCCGTATTCCGCATTCCGTTTACGACGTAAAACTGCATTCACAGTATACAGTGCAGTATTCCTCCGCCGCTACGTTTACAACGTAAAACCGGTCCATCCGCCGTATTCCGCATTCCGTTTACGACGTAAAACTGCATTCACAGTATACAGTGCAGTATTCCTCCGCCGCTACGTTTACGACATAAAACCGGTCCATCTGCCATATTCCTGCACTGCGTACAGTTCAATACTGTATTCTTCCGCCGCTACGTCACAACGTTTATGACGTAAAACGGCGTAACTCAAAATAAGGCTTTTCATAGTGAATGGGAGATGCGTCGTAACCACGAAACGTCGTAACTCGAGACTGTCGTAACCCGAGGACTACCTGTAATCAGTCCATTACTCAAATGGTGTAGCACAAGGCTAATGGTGTACCACAAGGCTGTCTTAGGACCCACCCTCTTTACAACCTGCATAAGTGATGTAGGTCAGATCATTCCTGATGCATCCTTACATTTCTATGCTGACGACAGTTTTTTATTCATCCATCCATCCATCCATTTTCGTCCGCTTATCCGGGGTCGGGTCGCGGAGGTAGCAGCCTAAGTAAGCAGTTTTTTATTGTCGAACTAAAACAGTTGCTAAGGTTTTCTAGAATTTTACAGTCTTCATTCGACATCATTCAGTCAGATTTGTTCCGTCTCAAACTGGTGCTAAATGCTGATAAAACCAAAGTTTTTTTTAAACAATATAAATCCAATGTTGTTTTCAAACAGGAAGAAGGTACCAGCAGTCCTTCCTACTATTTTATCTTTGAATTGTTTTTTTGTTTTTTGTTTTTCATTCAAACTTTATTTAAACAGATAAATTATATTGAGCCTTGAAGACTCATTTACAAGTGAGACCTGTTTGAACAGACAATAAAAAGTGGTGAAAAATGACACATAGGGTTTGGAGACAAAAAAAATCCTAACATGCTCTTAATCTTTGGCTGAAGGTTAACAGCATGATAATAAAAAAAATAAAAAAAACTTGCACACGAGCACATAATGACGCCAACAT
>JBBPBX010036292.1:0-17817 GCA_038048925.1 Garcialebias charrua | reverse complement strand
AGCTGGGCACCGCTAATTAAAAAATTAGTTCCACAATTTCTAAAACGCTTATTAATTTTTTTAGGTCCACAATTTCAAAAGCACAAATGTCTTATGAAAATTAGGGGAAGCTAATCTAATCCGCTATTTATATATTTCTATATTATATATATATTTATATATAGCCGGCAGCGTTATCAATATTTGCACTACACTGCCAACTGAAAAGTAACAAAAATGATCCTAAAAGGATGAAATTACAAAAATCAAAGGATTTATTTAATACTTTACGTACATATATTCTATTCGGCCACGAAATTAACAAAAAATAGAATGATCTTTTAATCCCTAAAACCACGTTTAAATCTCAAATACACGGGTGTGTCGCCACCGCATTTATACATAAAAGTAACCCAAATACATGAAACTAACGACTCGCCGTCGAATGGTCGACACAAAACACACAATAAAATCATCCGGCCACGTTAATTTGGCTTGAAACAGCGGGGTTCTCTACGGATTTATCCATTAGTAACCCAGCACTACCAACAGGCAGACACAGAGTTAGCGTCTATAGGTAGTCAACAGATTTAATGAAAAGTAACTAAAATACATAAAAATAACGACTCACCGTCAAATGGTCGACACAAAACACACAATAAAATCCTCCGGCCACGTTAATTTGGCTTGAAACAGCGGGGTTCTCTACGGATTTATCCATTAGTAACCCAGCACTACCAACAGGCAGACACAGAGTTAGCGTCTATAGGTAGTCAACAGATTTAATGAAAAGTAACTAAAATACATAAAAATAACGACTCACCGTCAAATGGTCGACACAAAACCCTCAATAAACTCCTCCGGCCGCGTTAATTTGGCTTGAAACAGCGGGGTTCTCTACGGATTTATCCAAGTACCCAGCACAAACAGTAGCCACAGAATTAGCCCCCGAGTTCACCTCTGAGTGACCCGGAAGATGTCAAGATGGAATAGTCCATTTTTAGTAGGGGGATAAAGAAATCGACCGTTTTTTTTATTGCGTATTTAATGATCGTTTTCATCGTAACTATAATTATTTTTATGTTAAATGTACATTAACAAGCAGGATCAATGTTAGTGATGTAGGTGACTGCACGGGGCGAGGCGGGGCCGGGGCCACTGCTGAAATGGGACCCCCAGGCATTTACCTACATGGTAGATCCGAGTCTGTTCTCAGCTCTGCCCCCCTCCCCCTCACACCCTTCCTCCTCTCTGCTGTTTACGGTGGGGAAAAAGGTAAAACAAGCAGCATAAGAGCTTGTAAATAAGTTTATTGGTTTTTACTGATAGATAATTAGTTATTAGCGGTACTGCATTTTAAATAAAAATAGCACAAATCCGCTTATGAATTATAAAAGTTAGTCAATTCACAAAAACGCTGACAAAAAGTTTAGGTCCACTGTAAGCGGATTAGCGCTTTAGCGCTACCTAGCGTTCATTTGCCCACCACTGCTATTGAGTTTGTCGATTTCTTACAAATACGTTGGTATCTTGGTTGAGTTGCATCTCTCTTAAGCCTCATGTTGAAAACTTGGTAAAGAAATTGAAAATAAAATTGTGTTTTGTTTTCAGAAATAGATCTTGTTATACTCTGAATGCTAGGAAACGCCTTAGATGTGACTTTCATTGCCTCCAAAACTGTGACATTATTTACATGAAGGCTTCTGCAAGCAATGTTGGATGCTGTCTATCACGGTGCACTAAGATTCATAACTGGCTTTAACTACCGTACCCATCACTGCACCCTGTAGTCACTGGTCAAGTGGTCATCATTAACTTCACACAGACAGACTCTCCCATTTTCATCTTTAAATCACTTCTTGGTCTGCTGCCTTCATTCATCTCCTCCTACATGTCACTTCATCAGTGCAGCTACAGCGTGCGCTCTCAAGACATCATTACCTGCAGCGTCCTCTCAGTGCGAACCAAATTTAGCAAAAGGCCTTCTCTTACTCCGTTCCTGTTTCCTGGAATGCCTTGCAAAAAGATCTGATGCTGTTGAATTTGACCTCTTTAAGAGATTTTAAACAATTGTCAAGTTCAATGCAAAAATCATGCAGACATGTTCCTGTTGTTAGTAATACAGGTAGTCCTCGACTTACGACGGAGATCCGTTCCTACGTGGCATCGTAAACCGAATTTCGACATGAGTCGGAACATACGTAAATGATGATGATGATTATCCGATCAGTCACATCTGACTTTTGTTCATTTTATGAATCTTCGTACTCCACGCCTTCCTGTCTTTCACCAATTCTTTCAATTCCACAATTGGCATATTCATTGTTGTCGTGATTGTGTCCAGCCATCTTGTTCTTTGGCGGCCTTGTCTTCTTTTTCCACTGACTTTTCCAACCCTCATTGACGTTTCTAAAGAATTAGCACACATCACGTGACCAAAATATGAGAGCTACTGTTTGGTAACTTTGCCCATTAATGACATTATCGGTTTGACGCGGTCCAAAACTGCCTTTTTCTTCATCATGGCAGTCCAAGGTATTCTTAGCATTCTCCTCCAACACCAAAGTTCGAAAGCTTCGACTTTTCTTTTCTCTTCTTTTCTAAATGTCCAACTTTCGCAACCATACATCATTATAGGGAAGACAATTGCGTTGACCAATCTGACTTTTGTTGCAATGCTAATATCCTTGCTCTTCCAGATCTTTTCCATTCCCTGCATTGCAGTCCTGCTAAGTGTGATACGCCTCTTGATCACGGGTGCCGATGTCCCATTGCGGTCAATTTTTGCTCCAAGGAAAATGAAATCTTGGACAGACTCGATTAACGTGTTGTTGATTGCACCATTGCCTGCCATGGTCATAACTCTAGTTTTTTTTTAATGTTCAGGTACAGTCCCACTCGTTCGCTTTCCTCTTGCACTCGTCGGACGAGGCAGTCGAGGTCCTTTTCACTCTCTGCGAGCAGGGTTGTATCATTTGCGTATCGAAGTTTGTTGATGTTTCTGCCGCCAATTTTGATTCCAATTTCAGATTCGTCCAAATTGCATCGCCTCATAATCACTTCTGCGTACAGGTTGAATAGAACTGGTGATAGTATGCAGCCTTGTCGAACTCCTTTCCCGACTCGAAACCACTCCGTGTTCCCGTAGGCTGTCCTAACCGTTGCTTCTTGGTCATTGTAAAATGATTTTATTAGCTGTATGATGTGTTCAGAGATGCCCATTTGTTTCAAGCACTTCCATAGCTTTTCATGTTCGACACAGTCGAAAGCTTTACTGTAGTCAATGAAGCACATATAGATGTCCTTTTGATATTCCCGGGTCTTCTCCCTGATCCAACGCAGATTTGCGATTTGATCAGGTAGTCCTCGACTTACGACGGAGATCCGTTCCTACGTGGCGTTGTAAACCGAATTTCGACGTAAGTCGGAACATATGTAAATACTTCACCTTATACGTACAGTACTGTATTTTACCAAGCACTTAGCCTATCCTAACACAGTACCCTACATAATTATCAAAAAACATACATTTGTGAGCCATAATGAAGGGAAAAAAAGAGTTAATTTCCTACTGGGATGCTGTGGTGAAGCCCCTCCGTCCCTTCTCCGTATTCTCTATTGTGTTTACATCGTAAAACCGCCGTCCAGCTCGGTCCATCCTCCATACTGTATTCGTTTACGACGTAAAACCGCGTTCACAGTACACACAGTAACAGTAAGTTGTACTATGTACAGTGTTGTTTTGTTTTTTGAATGTCCAGAGGACCAGACTTAGCTTTTTTTAGAGAGTACAGGGCAGAATTCCTCTGCAGCTACGTTAATAACGTAAAACCGGAAACCGGAAACTGCGTAACTCGGCTTTTCAAAATAAAATTTCAAAATATTTTATTTTTATTTATTTTTAATTTTTATGGGAGATGCGCCGTAACCACGAAACGTCGTAACTCGAGACCGTCGTAACCCGAGGACTACCTGTATTTTATATCATTTCATAATGTAGCTTGTTTTTATTTCGTTTTATATCACTACTTTTATTTACTCCATTTTGTATGCTTTTTTTAATGAATGGTTATCGTGTGTACGACATGCTCTTTCCATTACTTCCTGCAGACAACAAGAAAAGTGCAGACATCTCAAAGTCTGCCCCTCAGACCGCCTCAAACCAAGAACCGAGCTACTTCAAAACACCAGCTAAAGACTCTCCAGCAGGTAAGGTGAATAGTGAAACCCACTTACAAGATCAAGAGCCTGGTGTTTCTGCTGCTGCAGAACCCATCCATGGACATGCATCATTCACCATTGAGTTTGACTCTGGAGCATCAGGTAAAGTGACTGTGAAAGATCGAGTAGCAAAAGTAGGACCAGAGACCAGGCCACGTCCTAAAAGAGCCACTGGAGAGGAGCTGAGTCCACTTCAAACCGCTATGGTGGCAGCGGAGGTAAAAGTTGCAGACTGGCTGGCCCAAAATGAGCTGCCGCTAACTCTTAAAGAGACGCCTGCAGAGGAGGATGGGGAAAGTGTCAAGAGTGACGTTCCTGTGCAGCTGAAGAGTCTTAAAGGTTTGTGCCGATAATACCTACTGTGATTTTTAAGAATTCTCTCTTTTGCTTTTTTTGGGCACATCTGTTACCATTGTCTCTGTCTCTGTCACATGTCAGACAGTAAACATGAGGATGGCACTCAGAGCGATTCGGAAAATGCTCTCGGAGAGCAGCGGAGGGCTGCAGCTCTGGAGGAGCACTCCTGGGGGCTTTGGAGCGGTGCTGGAATGAAGATTAGAGAAGGCCGTGCAAACGTACCAGAGGGTCTGTTCGCAGAAGAGGAGAGTCCTGCCCGTCGTTGCAAGCCTGCAACTTCCAAAGGGGCGAGCAGATTTGTGGAAAGGCGACGCGGCTCCGTGCCACATCAACAGAGTGGGCGTGATGAAGGCTATCCCCATGGTGATGATTACATTGACAAGGTGACTTATACTATCGAGATGGAGAATGGAAACAATGAAGAAGAAGAGGCTAGGAAACTCATTGACAAAGTAAGGAGGGTCTAACCTTTTGGTTTTTAGTCATTCTCGAATTATATTACTATATATATTATTTATGTGGGTATCTTTTAGGTGTTTGGTGTGGATGAGCAGTGTGTTTCCAAATTGGGGGGGACTAACCCAAGAGAAAGGCTTTCTTCGCAGTGGTCTGGTTCCAGAGACAGAGGAAAGCCTGGACGATTGGAGACAGAGGTGCAAAAGCTTCTTTTTTTTATCTGAAGTGACTTAAATTTGATTTAGTTTTAGTAGTAAATGAGCACAGTCCTTATTTATTTCAAATAAATGTCACTTACAATAGAAGACTTGCTCTTGTATCCATGATGCTTTCTTGGTTCAGGTCTTGTCTGAAGAGGTGATGGTGGGGGGTCCTCGTTGGGTGTCGCAGTGGGCTACTCTGGCTGCCAGTCACATTAGGACAGACCCTGAGGGTTCGGGAGGTGAAAACCAAACTATGGTCGCAGAGGACAGAGGTACTAAGTGTAGTATTTTCAAGGCGCATAATATCTTGCAGTAAATTGAAAGTGAGTACATAGTACCACCACAGTGTAAGTTATCATTACAGTGCAAAGAGCAGAAATGTAGCCCAACAAAACATTAGTCACAAATTTTCATATACACATCAGTCCATTGAGACTTGGCTAGTTTTACATTAACGGTGTTACCGTATGTTGGAAAAAAAATTGAATTAATTGTTTAGAAGTCCAAGAGTGACGTTCGACAAAATGTATTAAAAATACTTACAAGGAAAGATATTGCTCTTACATCCAAATGAACTACATAGAACACATAAAATAGATATATAATAGAACACATAGAACACTCATAGCCAACAAAATCATTCTTACAGCAACATGAGCATCACCTGTCTTGACACCCAGTGCAAAGATACAATAATTTGTGCATTCCCATACAAGAAGGAGTATTTCCTCCCTCCTGCTGCAGCCACTGTCTCCACATTACAAGTAGCTGGCAGACGCCTCATCTTATCGCCAGAGTTTGACTCATCTGCTGAGAAATATGTTTTGTTTAAGTAGTGGAAAAATCAGGGGGAAAAAAACAGAAAAATACTGTGATGTGGCGTTGTTTTTTTCTTGCTAGCACTTTAGTCTTACAAAGTTTAACCAAGTAAAACACTCCAGCAATAGAAAAAGGGAGAAAAATCTGCATTTAGCCAAAAATTACCCTCTGCTGCAAAAATAAATACAATTTGCAAAAGCACTTGATGGGATTGTTCATTCTAGGGAAGAATAACTCATTTGTTCCAATTCGCCAGCATGCACGTGCACAATGTGACTGCATCTGTAAAGCAGCTGTGTGCAGTGCAGTGTTTTGGTTAAATCCAGATGCATCGATTTATTTTAAGTCTTTGAACAGATGAAACCTGGTTTGTTTAATAATTTAAAATCAGCAACCAGGTTTGTTACTACACACACACACACACACACATCAACTGTAAAAAGTAACAGAAAAGTTCAAATGTATTTACATTTGCGTATAAAGATCTCTGGCTGTAGCTCCTGCTTTTTAGCTGTGCTGTTTTCTTTAAATGGAAAAAGGCTGACTTGTGTTTTACTTTATATTTTTACATTTTGCATCGCACTGCTGAGTTACTAGAAGAGTATTACGTAAACACATCTGCTGCAGGAAGGTTTATTAATTTCGCACTGTCTTATTGTTTATTTTTAATTAATTTTAAGTTAGGTTTCATAAAAGGGTTTTGCAATTTTAAACAAAGATTTGGTTGTGAGAGCAGTCATTTTTTTACTAGGTGGTAAATAATTACCTGATAGTCTCAATAACTGGCACAGGACCATTCCTTTGTTTTGGTGTTCTATATTTCATTACTGAATCACATCAAACTGTGGTAACAAGCTTAGCTACATCATAATTAGGAAATGAATTGTGTCGCATTATAGCAGTTTTTTGCCGCCCATGCATCTTTAATGAACTGGGTTGTTGTCATTGTATTCAGACAAGTTTTGTATCGGCCACAGACCAAAGATGCACAACCCTAATTATTACACCAGAAACTAGTGTCACTTTATTGTTATGATGATGATTGCACTGCTGAGTTTCATGTTTTTCAGTTTAAGAACTGTAGTCAAATCTCTTTTAAAACTTCTTGACAGTTTATTTTTAACTTACAGCTTTTGTTTGTACAGCATAGCAGTGATGTGCTGGCTAGTGATATTTATAGCTTTTTTTTTTCAGTTGATACAAGTGCATCCTGCCACACCGCCTTTGTTGCCTCTTCCACGTACACGGAGCGGAAGAGGAGAACACTACCCCAGCTACCTGGTGAGGAGGTCATTCTCGGAAGAAGGAGCCCAGGAGCAGGCCTGCGCACAGATCTGGGGGAGAAACAGGACACAGAGCTACAAGAAAAAGAGAATAAAGATGAGAGGATTTCCAGAGGAAAGCTGGATCATGAAACTGGAGGGGTTGGCAGTCATGGGAGCAGCCCCAGTCGCTCCTCGCCAGCTAAATCACAGGACAGTGGTGGTGGAAGATCGGGTCATTCTGGTGTGCTGGCCAAACTTCCCCCTCGTCCAATGACCAGTGCGGAGAAGAGAATGGAGGAGGCAAGAAGGAGGAAAAGGGAAGAGGAGAAAGCCAGAGAAAGTAGTGGAAAACCATTGCTGAGACAGGAGAGTTTTACTGTGGAAAAACCTAGCGCCAACGTGCCTATAGAGCTTATACCACGTATTGATGGACTCACGTGCAGAACTCATGGTAAAGATGCTGGCATTGACACTGTCACACTGCAGAAAGACTCAGAGGCTGTGGCAGCTTTTCTGGAGACCACCGTATCAGACCAAGGTGATCCCCCGAGTCAGTCCATTGAAGGCTCCGTGTCTCCAGAGTCAGATGTGGACACAACAAGCACAGTAAGTCAAGCAGACGGAATGAGGAAAGTAGTCCAGAAGCGTCGGCCACTTGCAGGGCAGCAGAAGGAGAGAACAGTAGTGTGCTCGTCTAAGAAGGGGCCTGCTGAAGGCAGAGATATTCAGGACCGTAGGGTCAAGAACAGAGCATCCGGTCCTCAGCAGCGTAGTCGTCCCTGGACTTCCCTGGACCTCACTGATGATGATATCAACTCCAGTTCACTCCTTTCAGACTCACAACCCACCTCCACACAAGAAACTAGAGGCTCAAACACTAAAGCTCAAGCTGGGAGCACAATGGTCGGAGCCAGCACCAAGTCTAATCGGACTAAGATTTCCCAGACCGCAGCTTCCTGTGCACCCATTAAAACCGCCAATGTTCCCAAACCTAGACCCACTCGGACATCTCTGTTGAGACGAGCCCGGCCGGGGGATTCATCAGATACTGAACCTGCTGATATGGACCGGCTGTCAGTGGCCTCTGAGGCCTCTACTGCTAGTTCTACATCCAGAACAGGGATAGCAAGAAGGGGGATGTCCAGGATAGAGGCTTTAGCGCAACCAAGGAGACCAAGGGTGGCATCTCCATCTACTCAAAGTGACTCGGAGGCCACTGTGACAAAGGGTAGAGGCATGGGGGCTCGAACTGCAGCAGGTGATTGTGCAGTCAGACAAGGACTGAGAGGAACTAATGTGGCTTCATTGTCCGGACCCAGAGCCAGAGCTAACAGTGCCTCCAAGCTGCCTGATAAAAGTAAAGGAACCGTCTCTCATGGACATGCTACACCTGCATGTGAGTGGACAGTTTTTTCCCATATCCAAGAACACTAAAAAAAATCTAAGCTGTCCCTTTCTTTCAAAAAAAAAAATAATACAGTTTACGTAAGAATGTGTCTGTACTGCTAATGCTTTCTTGATTATAAACTTTTGCATCAATAGAAGTGTCATTCTGCCAAAAAAATCGTACCTCCAATTTTTTCCTCAGCCAACACACGATGGCGCCAGGTTCCTGTGGAGTGTGCTTCCACCTCAGAGTACGAGTATGGCTCAAATCGCCATGTATCCAAGCAGGGCCAAGCAAGGCTACCTTTCCCTTCAACACGAGTGGCCCAGTTAGGAGGCTCAGCCCCAGCATCACCCAACCCTGCAGGCCTGGCTGCCTTCAAGCAGAACTCCAGGGAACAGGATGAGTACATGCGAGACTGGACAGCGCACAGCGAAGAAATAGCCAGGTATGTAGGTGAGAAGTCCTGGAAATAATTTTTAAAAGCACTGATGACTCATAGCTTCTAAATTTAAAAATGCCTTTTCTACACGCTGTCTGTTTTTAATCTACCTTTGTTTTTTACGAGTTTAGTAGTCGGAATTAAACATCATAGAAAGAAAAGAAGAAAAAAAAGAAAAGTTGTGGATCATTGCTTTTATTTGTTCATTAGGATCAGCCAAGATCTAGCCAAGGATTTAGCCATGCTTGCCAAAGAGATTCATGATGTGGCGGGAGAGATTGACTCAGTCAGCCCTGCAGCAACTGACCCTGGAGCTTCGGTACATACATCACACTACATAAGAGAAGTTTTTCTGCGTTCGTTCGTTAGTTAGTTGGTTAGTTAGTTAGTTAGTTAGTTAGTTAGTTAGTTAGTTAGTTAGTTAGTTAGTTAGTTAGTTAGTTAGTTAGTTAGTTAGTTAGTTAGTTAGTTAGATAGATAGATAGATAGATAGATAGATAGATAGATAGATAGATAGATAGATAGATAGATAGATAGATAGATAGATAGATAGATAGATAGATAGATAGATAGATAGATAGATAGATAGATAGATAGATAGATAGATAGATAGATAGATAGATAGATAGATAGATAGATAGATAGATAGATAGATAGATAGATAGATAGATAGATAGATAGATAGATAGATAGATAGATAGATAGATAGATAGATAGATAGATAGATAGATAGATAGATAGATAGATAGATAGATAGATAGATAGATAGATAGATAGATAGATAGATAGATAGATAGATAGATAGATAGATAGATAGATAGATAGATAGATAGATAGATAGATAGATAGATAGATAGATAGATAGATAGATAGATAGATAGATAGATAGATAGATAGATAGATAGATAGATAGATAGATAGATAGATAGATAGATAGATAGATAGATAGATAGATAGATAGATAGATAGATAGATAGATAGATACTGTAGATAGATAGATAGATAGATAGATAGATAGATAGATAGATAGATAGATAGATAGATAGATAGATAGATAGATAGATAGATAGATAGATAGATAGATAGATAGATAGATAGATAGATAGATAGATAGATAGATAGATGGATGGATGAACAGATAGATGGATGGATGAACAGATAGATGGATGGATGAACAGATAGATGGATGGATGAACAGATAGATGGATGGATGAACAGATAGATGGATGGATGAACAGATAGATGGATGGATGAACAGATAGATGGATGAACAGATAGATGGATTTATGAACAGATAGATGGATTTATGAACAGATGGATGGATGAACATAGCTAGATGGATGTAGATGCATGAACGTAGATAGATACATATATGGATGAACATATATAGATACATAGATGGATGAACATAGATAGATACATAGATGGATGAACATAGATAGATACATAGATGGATGAACATAGATAGATACATAAATGGATGAACATAGATAGATACATAGATGGATGAACATATATAGATACATAGATGGATGAACATAGATAGATACATATATGGATGAACATAGATAGATACATAGATGGATGAACATATATAGATACATAGATGGATGAACATAGATAGATACATAGATGGATGAACATAGATAGATACATATATGGATGAACATAGATAGATACATAGATGGATGAACATAGATAGATACATAGATGGATGAACATAGATAGATACATAGATGGATAAACATAGATGGATGAACATAGATAGATACATAGATGGATGAACATAGATAGATACATAGATGGATGAACATAGATAGAAACAAAACATAGATGGATAAACATAGATGGATGAACATAGATAGATACATAGATGGATGAACATAGATAGATACATACTGTAGATGGATAAACATAGATGGATGAACATAGATAGATACATAGATGGATGAACATAGATAGATACATAGATGGATGAACATAGATGGATGAACATAGATATATACATAGATGGATGAACATAGATAGATACATAGATGGATGAACATAGATAGATACATAGATGGATGAACATAGATACAGTAGATACATAGATGGATGAACATAGATGGATGGATGGATGAACATAGATAGATGGGTAGGTAGATTGATTGATTGATTGGTTGATTGATTTAAAGACATGTAATGTTAAGCCATTGATTATAATATCTAATGGGAAAACTTCTCTTCATTTTAGCTGGGGGAGTCTGTAATTGATGATGGCTTAGAGCTTGGTGGGCCCTCCACAGAGCAGAACAGCATTCTGGGAGCTAACGAGCAAAGTGTAGAGCTTCGGAAACGAGGCTCTAATAACCAAAGCTCTCGCTCTATCCGTCGACAGACATGGAATAGAGAAGATGTAAGTCTGGAATCCAGTTTTTTACATTACTATTAATATAATGGAGGCATTCTACTTTCTTTTATTTAAATTCTCCACTTTGGTACTTATTGTCACTATAGTTTTTACTGTTGTTTATTATAAAAACAATGTAAAGCAAAAACGTACTGTTAGTCTGAGCCACAGTGATCTACAGCATGGAGCTCTGTTTGTGACAGAAACAGATTCCACATTTAAACTATGACTCTGACCAGGCTTAAAATTTGAGTATGTTTATACTCAGTTCTGCTAATTGGGCACAATGCATGGGGACACATGGGCAAACTGAATGTTAGAAGCTTAATTCTTAAAACACAACTTAACAGATACTGTATAAGTCTATCTCCTTTTATACGGATAATATGCAGCTGTTTTACTTGGATCTACAAAGTGAAACATGCAGCTGTTTTACTTGGATCTACAAATTGAAACATGCAACTGCTCCTTTTTTTAAAGGATCAAGAAAACATGATCATATGAAGTTGGCCTCGTTTCACTGGATTCCTGTTTAATATCAGATTGGATTTATTACTTTATTGTTGTTTTTTAAAGCTTTTAATGGTCTGCGCTGATCCAGGAATTTTTACCCCATCATACATACTTTATGGGATAAAAGCTAACTAAATTAATTTTGATTTTCTTAGAGCTAAATGCAAAAGTTAGAGATGATCTTGCTTATGAAGTGACTGTTCCTAATATGTGAGATTTTTTAGAAATCTTTATAAGAATTGCTCAGAGCTTAAAAACTTTAGAAGCTTATACAGTATTAAGACACACCTTCTCTGCATTTGACTTAAGATAATCTTGACTTGATTAAATCCCATATTTTCTTTCTGGAATGACTTTTAAACTTGTTGTCACGGCCTTATTGATATCACTCTGCATTTTACTGTGATACTGTTTTGTTGAGTCGGCTGCTTATGAAGGTAAATGAACCCATAAACAGTAACAAGTAAAGAGCTAACTTTTGGGTTGCGTAGTTTGAATTTGCGTTATTTTAAAATTTTAATACGAATGAAGGATTCTCACAACTACATTGTGTTATTTTAGTTCATTCGTATATCAAAATGTTCTCATTTTCATCAAAATTACATGAAATAAAGGCTTGACCTATTTCACTCCATGTGTAATGAATCTAGATAGTACCGGTATATGAGTTTTACTTTCTGACTTGAATGACAAAACATATAGAACTTTATTACAATATATATTTTTTGGAAGCATCTGTGCATCACAAACATGTTAAGTAATTATTTATTTATTTATTTATGGTAATCAGGCGATCCTGGATTGCTTGCTTCTAACTTCTGTGACCCAGCTCTCAACCAGGATACGGCAGTCTGTGGATAAAACAAGCTGCAAAGTCAGGTGAGCGTTGTATTGTAACACTAAACAGTCCATGTGCTGCTATTGTAAATTAAACACATTTACTCCATTCTGTTCTCAGAGGATAAATGCAAAATAGTGCCATAAAGACAGAAATGTTTATTATAGTGGATTAGGATTCCTGTGCTGTTGGAATAAGGTGGACTGACAGTCTGAGTGGCACATCACAAACGTTTACTCTGCCAACAAGCTGCACATTTTTCTCATTATGCTGAAGATGTTTTTCAACTGTAGATAACGTTGAATAAAAATTGTTCTGTCAGCTAATACTTCTAACAATATCTATATTAAGCATGCTTTTTATGTACTTTACTTTAATCTATTTTTGAAACATCAAGGATCCTCTTCAAGGATAAAGAGCGAAAATGGGAGGCAATTGAGACCAAACTGCAGGCCGAGCATGACTCCTTACTGCTCAAGAGCTCCAACAAAGTGAGGAACAAAGTTCACACTTACATCAGACCTTAAGGAAGCTGGTTTTTAGAAGTTTGTGTCTTATCTGTTTTTCAACATTTTTCTTCCAGTGTAATAGAATGGAATGATTCCTATATGTATATAATGCTTTTATTACCACCATATGGTGTTGTCTTTGTGTGCACATGTGATTGTCTTGTTAGCAAAATATCTCATGAGTCACTAAACAAATTTAAATTAAGCAGAAAGTAACTGGATATACAGGTAGTCCCCGATTTACGAGCGAGATCCGTTACAACGAGGCGCTCGTAAACCGGAAATCTCGTAATTT
Organism: Garcialebias charrua; assembly: GCA_038048925.1. Lineage (NCBI taxonomy): Eukaryota > Metazoa > Chordata > Actinopteri > Cyprinodontiformes > Rivulidae > Garcialebias > Garcialebias charrua. The sequence goes on along the minus strand of JBBPBX010036292.1, from coordinate 4,141 downwards.
GGAACGGCCGCCATTTCGCTCGTAAATCCGGAAATCCGCTCGTAAATTGGAACGGTTTTCGCTAGCGCGCCTAAAAACACTCTATTTTCATCTAAAAACTACTTTTGAGTGCATAAAAATGATCGGAAACGTGTGTTTATATGCTTAACTAGCTAACTGTAGTGAAAAAACACATGAAAACTCAGTATTTTTTTCGTTTTTTCCAAAAATGTGCAGCTCGTAAGTCTGGAACCTCGCAGATCAGAGCGCTCGTAAATCGGGGACTACCTGTACACCTACAGCTACACCCAGGGCTTAATTTGAGCCGGATCCTGCTGGAACAGGATCTAGGAACTGTCTTATTCTGACAGGGTGTGTTGCGGTAACTGTTTGTTTGGATCTGGTAACTCTCAGGCTTACTAATAATAAAGTTATAAACCAAATAGACTGCGTTTAACAAATAAAACCTATATTGGATTAGCCTGGCCCTCGCCTTCCTGCACAGCTCCGCTCAATTCTCATTTCCCTTCACTGCACAGTCTGGGACTTCTCCCATAGACAACGATTTCTCCGGTAGATTTTTGACCGGACCAATCAGAGAACAGAAGGCGGAGTTTTTGGCCCCTAACCCACGCCCCCACCTGTCCCAGCGCAGCCAGCGAGCAGCCGCATGTTCTCATTCAAAGCGATGCAAAGCGATGCAGGACTGTTTTATATGTGACACAAATGTATTAATTTCCCCTTCTTAATCCCTTATCTGGAGTTTTCTTTTGTTTTTTGGCCAAAAGTCAAGTTATCGCTCCCTCCTCCCTCCTCCTCCTCCTCCTCCTCCTCTCCGCTGAGTGCCACCTGTCCCAGCGCGCAGCCGCATGTTCTCATTCAAAGCGATGCAAAGCGATGCAGGACTGTTTTATATATGACACAAATTTATTAATTTCCCCTTCTTAATCTCTTATCTGGAGTTTTATTTTTTTGCCAAAAGTCAAGTGATCGCTCTCCTCCTCTCTCTCCGGCGCCGCTGCGGTGCAAAGAATAAGGAAATGACTGAGGTTGTCACGAGAGAATTAAAATAGGGTTTTACGTTGCTGCCCGAGTCCCTGCATATTTTCTGGTCTTCTGGACCAGCGCTACATGGTTTTATTTAATTTTTTTCAAACGTTATAAACACAGAATATGCAGGCAGCAAGAGAAAATTCAGCAGGAGGCGGAGCAGATGTCAAGTTCGACAGAGCTCTGAGGGGGAGGGAGCAGAATGCTTCCCCTGTTCAACATTTTTATAAGATCCAATGGTTTTGTTCCTCAGGCAGAGGCCACGCCTCCAGCAAGAATCGTTTTTCAATGGAGAAGTCCCAGACCCTTGTCTGAAGCGAAGTGAAGGACAAGGGTCTGGTTTTAACCAGGCTAATATTGGATATGTAATTTGAAAATAATTACATAAACACTCATTTTAAACATAACAGCCACTTACGCGTTTCCTAATATCACAAGAGCTGCCCCTTCAAGTAAGCATTTCTGCTTCTACCCTTAAAAAACCCTCCGTCCCTAAAAGTTCAATCATCTGCAATTTAATTAAAAACTCAAAAAAATAATTACAGCACAACTAAATTGCAAATCAGTTTTACAGTTTAAGTGGGTCATTAATAAAATTTTGACTATTAAAAACACAAGAGAAATGTTTGACGCGTAATCACGTTACATATATCACGTATCAAAACAAGTGGTGCCAATTTGTCAAAAATAACAGTGATCAAAATGTTGAAAAGACAGTCCAGTTTACTTTCACAATAAAAGGTATTTTCACAGTACAACAAAACAAACTGATAATTGAAGCACATAAAGGCAGTGGCTATGGAGATAGTACTGGAGCAGGTGCAAGGATGCTTGAGAGAAGCAGAGCATGCTCTATTCACACAAGGGGAGCTGTTGGTCACGCTACTTCTTGTTGCTCTCTAAAACAGTTATTGACCAGAATGCAGGTAATAGCATCTATTTTATTCAAAATTTTCTGGGGGAGGACCCCCCTCCCACACACACACACGAGCTGCCCCTTCAAGTAAGCATTTCCGCATTTCCGCATTTCCGCATTTCCGTATTTGCATTCCAGCATCATTTGGTTTACTAATTAAGTACTGGCTACAACTTTTGGGAATCATCCAGTTTTAGAAGACTGCTGCAGCTGTGACCTTACCAAAAAAAAAAAAAAGATTTTATTCAGCCATATTTACATATATTAGGCTAAAACGTAGTATGGTAGTAGCTGAAACTCATCGCTAACACATGCTCTGAGTGCTAACATGGTTCATGAGATATCACACTGTCAAATGCATAACGTAATTTACAAAGTTTAACCAAAAAAGTCTAGAACTTGGTAATTTCTCATCCAAAAATTATAGTTTAAAACTCTGGCATGAAACAATTTGTTTTTTGTACAAGTTTATTTCAAATTAATACAATAATCCTGTAAAACAACAATTGCTGTCTTGTAAAAACAGTTCTGCACTCTCATAAGATGGGTTAAAGGGTATAGAAAGTGCTTAACTGGTTGATATTTCTAAAGCATTTAAACAAAGTCATCTGATTTTTTTTGTGCCAAATATAAGAAAAAAACAATTTTTTATGAGATAACCAAATAAGTACTAGAAACTTAAGAAAATGTTTAATAGTTGTGCTTCCCATTGAACTACTTTTGTTATATTAGTACCATTCAAATGCATCTTTTCAGTAGAAGCTTCATGAATCTGACCACTCAGCTCAAGCAGTGTGGTGAATAGTGGTGATACATTGGCTGTTTGGGAATAAAACTAAAGATTTGTGCAGCTGTCTTTGATGCTGAAGTTCAAACACTGATTTCATAGATGAAACTCCACCAAAAACTTTTTTTTTAATCTGAAAATACGAGTTACAAGCTAAACTTCATAAAAGTTTTGTTCTCTCCGCAGCAGCGACATAAATCTGGCACAGACCGTCCTCATGTGAACCCTTGAAGAGATATGTCTTGACCACGAGTCACAACGCTCATAAAGCATTACGCAGTGTGATGGGCATGGCTCCAAACCTTTTTCCACAGCAATAAAAAGCTGATTTATTTGCTCTGAGAGTTATTAAATTAAACCCTTGACTAGCCTTCATTTTGTTATATTTTTGTGCTCTTAACAGGAGATTTCAACAATTATTCAAGACCTGAATAGGGTGGAAAGGCAACTCGCAGGTATGGACATTAGGGTTTTATTACATTTTTTAAGCCAGAACAAGTCCTCATAGGTAAGCTGCTATCGGGGAGTAATGAAAGCTTCAAATCTCAACCACATGTGTTAGTGCGGTGTTGCAGTTGTTGTTGGATACAGCATGACTCTTTTCACAAGATTTGTTTCTGCTCCACATTGACAGTAATCGACATGATGGTAGACCCAGATGGTACACTGGATGCCCTGTCCAATTTGGGCCTGATGAGTCCCCTAGCTGACGAGAAGCTCAGTCCTGGGACTCAACAAGGAGCATCAGTGTTGCATCCTGGAGCTGACTCAGCTTTGTCTAGCCAACTCTCAACCCCCAGACCTGAAGGACGATCTACTGAACCCCGTGGATCCTCAGAACAGACTAAAGTGCGAGCGCGAGACCCAGGGACCCAGCAGCTCAATACATCCTACAAATGACAAACCAAGGAAATGCTTTACAATTTATTATTTTTATGAGACACTGTACATGGAAGCTCATGCTCTGAGGTTTAGGATTTCTTTGTTTTTTGTTTTTAGAGAAGATATTAAAAAGGTAGCCTTTTTGACCCTGTTGTCAAAGTAAATCCTGTTGGGATTGTGGACTGTCAAAAAGAAACTGATCGGAAGACAAATACACTTCAAGACAACACTACAGTATCTATTGCTACCTTGTTGACGTCACATACATTAACTCATGTTTTTGTGTTGCAGCTCATCATTACTATTAGCCATCTTCAATAATTATTAATGTGATATTAAAGCTAAATTAGGGGCACATCAATACCAGGATTGGGCATCAAGCTAATGCCATGTATGTAGACATACTCTTTAAGTGTTCCAGTACCTCGGTACCGGCACCATACATCTCCTTTGAGCGGTCAGGTAGAGGAGAAACAATGTCAACCACGTGAAGGTGTTTTGTTTTTTTGTTTTTTTACTTTATTTTA
>JBBPBX010036291.1:14286-31561 GCA_038048925.1 Garcialebias charrua | reverse complement strand
CAGTCCGCAGCCATTATCTGCAAAATGTTAAAAGTTTTCATTAAACATTTCTAATCAAAGAGACAGAGCAGTAACTTTCGGCTCTGTAACAGCAGGACTTTAACTTTTTGAACGAACAACTCAAACGTCGACTGCTCATAGTAGTTAGCGCTAGCTTAGCATTAACTTTGGCCTGTTATCAAGTGAAGTTGCTACTCGGTGTTAATTTTAAAATAAAAACGCTGCAGTTAACAACATTGAAGATTTATACCTTTTAAGATAAATAAGAAGCAAACCCCTTTCGAAAACGTAAGCCAATACACGGTAATAGCGTCTAAAAGACGTGTTTTTCGATAATATAGCTCCTTAGCTTTTATAGTTACAGCTACTAACTTCCTGTTTCCGGAAAATTGTAGTTTTCAAAATAAAACGTAACATCGAGCAGGTCTAAAACATTAGACATATATTATTATTATTATTAACCGTAATGATAAAGTGTCAGTGTCAAAGAAAAATGTTTATTAGTGAATTTTACCATGACCAATATGTCAACGTAATTCGTTATTTTAAATGTTTTTTTAATCTTTTTTATATAGTTCAAGTTATTGTAATTCACATCACATGTGGTACATGAAGTGGAACGAAATTATGAACTCGGCAGTGTCCCAGTTACACCCCCAAAATAGCAAAACATAAAGTGTAAAACAAAACAGTATAAGATATAAACTAAGATGCTAGTTAGTTAGCATCTTAGCATAATGTACCTGTGATGGACTGGACACGTGTCCAGGGTGTCCCCCGCCTCTCACACAGTGACTGCTGGATATGGACACCAGTGACCTCCGTGACCCAAAAAGGAAGAAGCGGGTAAAGCTAGTAGATGGATGGATAACAGACCTTCATTTGCTGACTCTATTTAAGAATAATATACCTATTTGCATCATCTATTTCCTGCAGTAAACCAGTTCTCATCCAGACATTGCAACACCATTGTAAGAGACAGCTTGTCAGCTGGGTTTGTATTCATCTGCTTGTATTTAATCTTTTTTTTTTCTTCACTTTTACTCTTCTGAACACCAGTGCACCACAACTATTCCATCATTCTTATTAAATTACTTGTCCAAAGTAGTTCAATGCACAAAGTTTTAAAGGAAGCTGCACTTCAGCATGTTTTGACTTGCTCATGCAAAAAAAAACAGCATTAGATTCAGGCAGTGGTGTGCAATATTTCACACTAACTTGAAGAATGTTAGCATCCTTTCAGACAATTCAGAAGAATGCTAATTCTGCAAGCTTAAACAATCCCTTTAAGAAAATTACCATAAGTTTAGTTTTTTCTTCTTTTGCCTACAGCAGTTTGCTGTGAAAACTGAAAAGTATTAATCTTTGTGAGTTATGAGCACTGTTTTGGAGATACAACAACAACAGTAAGGTGGTGACGTCATGTGGAGACAATCCAGGAAGTGATGATCATGACACACTCATCCATGGTGCAGTTTGTGTACTGAGGTCTCCATGAAGACACACACCTCAGGGTGCCACTGAAAGCTTGCAGTGAAAACTGTGAGGTTTAGCAGAGCAGCGAGGGCTTCTGAAGTAAAGAGGGGACATTTTAGAGTCAGCTGCAATTTCACATGAAAAATTGCTCTATTCTGCAACTTTATAAAAACAGGAAATTTTGAATAAAGTGGAAAAGATCTGATTTTTAGATCTACAATCACGTTCCTTTTCCTGTGGTCCGTCTACTGGCCAGCATGCAAACAGTGGAAAACATCAGACGTGATCTGAGAATAGCCACAAACCTCCTGCCGCCACCTTTGTGTGAAAATCTGTTCTCTGCATGTAGACAAACTCTGAACAGACAGGGAAAGGTTTTCTCCCCTCACAGAGGAAACCTGCTGCTCGGATTGAGAAAGACATTGCAGAACATTAGTTCTCAAATTAATTCTCGTGAACATGTGGGACTCTCACCTCACAACACAGGTAAGATCTGATCGAGATGCTTTTTACCTGTTTGGCTAATCTGCAAGTTGTGATTTAACTACGTGTTTCTTTACAGACTTCAGCATGGTGTGGTTCAGCAGTTTCTGGATCAGGGTTCTTACCAAACATAAGAACAAAGTAAGTTGAGTTTAGTCAAATGACAACATCTGAAGTTTTGGCCAGTTTTTGTTAATATTGGTGAGTTCTGTCTTTCTTCAGGCAGAGTGATCCAGGTCTGAGGAGGTGGCAATCCATGTATAATCTGGCTCATGAGACTCCTACAAGATGGTCTCCTTTACCAGGGGCTGAATTAAGGACTGGTCGAGCTGGAGGCAGTTTGTATCAAACAGCAGCAGAGCGATGGCTCCAGGATGCTGATGAGCGACTGAGCACACATCTGGACATGCTGAGAGCCAGAGACATGAAGATGAGCTACAGCACGTCTGGGCCACAAATGCTTGACATGATGCAAAAGGTAAGAGATTATAATTATACGTGCTTATGTGTTTTTCAGGTTTTGCTTTTGTATTTCTCTTGGTTTTGTATTTTTCGTGACGTGCACTCACGTTTAGGGCAGCAGTTATTAAAAACTGTGATCTTGGGCAGGATGCAGCAGAGTTATCCCTGTTTGACAGGAGCCGAGTGCAAAAAGAGCTTCAGGAAAAGTAGGTGGAGCATAATACAAACAAGATGACCTTAAAGAGATTTTAAAAAATCAAAATAATCCAACTTAAAATTCACTTTTAAGAGTCCTGAAGCTGGAGAGTGACCTGCTGCAGATGAGATCTACTTTGAACACAGGAAGCAACGCTCAGCCGGCGGACCGCCCAGCTCCTAATTCTCTCAGCAGAACATTTTCAAATGCTCAGCAAGACTTTATAAAAGAGGTTAGTAAATCTTTACATTATATGTCAAATACATGGTTTGGTTTGTTTATCTGCACGTCAATATTTGTTTGGACTGATGAGAAGCAGAAGGTTGACGCAGAGCTGAGAAAGGCTCTGAGAGAAGCCGAGGAGAGGGCCGCAACCCGTGAAGAAGAGAGCAATGAAGAGGTGAACTGCAGGGTAAAACCCTTTGGGTGTGCTGCACCTCGGGACAACATGTAACCAGATTAGATCGAGTCATAGACAAACAGAATATTTTAAGTAATGGTCAATATGGGTTTAAAGCAAATAATTCAACATAAATGGCTCTCATGGAACTAATAGAAGAGATAACAACTGCTGATGATCAAAAACAGTATTGTGTTAGTGTTGATGATTTAAAAAGGCCTTTGACATACTGACTATTCTCCTTGAAAAACTGAATAAATATGGCACTAGAGGATTAGCACTACAGTGGGTATCTATAGTTATTTGAATAATAAAGTAAGATCTGAATTTTGTGTTAATTGATGTGGAGTTCCTCAAGGCTCTGTGTTGGGACAAAAGTTGTTTATTTTGTATGTGAATGATCTGGTTGATGTGTCAGGGCTTTAGAAGTGTGTTTTATTTGCAGATGATACCACATTTTTTTGTTTGGGTGAAGATATTGAACGGATGTTAGAGATGATACAGGCAGAATTCGTAAAAATACGAACTTGGTTCCAACTTAATAAATTATCATTAAATTTGGAAAAAAACAAACTACAGTATATGTAGTAATAGAAAGAAGTAGAAAGAAGTCAAGTCCCGTTTAAAATTGACAGTACTGAAATTAATAAAGTTAATGAAATACAATTTTTGGGTGTCGTTATTGATGAGAAGCTGACATGGAAATCTCATGTAAATTACTTAAGAATAAAAATAGCAAAATCAATTAATTACTGTATAAAGTGAAAGAGTTTTTGAATGACAAAGTTTTGAATATATTGTATAACGTAATGATTGTTCCATTTAATCTATTGTATTGAAGTTTGGGGAAAAGCCTGCAAATAATTACAAACCCTATTTTTATTTTACAAGAAAGAGCTATAAGAATTATTTGTAGGAAGTGTTATTGTCACCCAACAAATATATTATTTCATCAGTTGAAATTATTACATTGTTATGATTTGACTGAACATAGTATTTTACAAGTCAAGCTCATAAAAAATAAACCCCCAAATATTCAATTAAAATTTGCTAAAAGATACCGGTAGTCATTAATGTAAATGTTTGTAAAACCTCCATTTAGAACTAGTCTGAAGGAGCTGAGTTGTAAATCAGGGAACAGGATTGTGGAATTGCCTTGATATCACCATAAACGTTTCTAAAACAATTTATATGTTTAAAAATATAATTAAGGTAAAATAGTTGGGAGGGTATGGTGCCAGGTTAAGGATACCTGAAGTTTTTTGTTTTCAGTCTGGAGATTGTTCAAGCGTAGGTTTTTATTATTTTATACATTTTTAGTTACTACTTTGTATTATTTTTTAAATAAGGGGCAGATATTATAAGCTTTTTCTTATTCTTTCACCTTTTCATTCAGTTTTTTTTTCTTTTTAATGAATTTGCTTTGTTTCATGTTTCTTTTAAATGAACAAATAAATTAAATAAATAAAAAACACATCAGTAATATTTGTGTGTATAATGCTTTTGTGTTTGCAGAGTGAGAAAATGGCGCGTGATCAAACTGAGGAGACGAACAAGAAGTATAAGGATCTGTGTGAAGTGCAGGATGAGCTGAAAGAAGCTAACATCAAGCTCAGCCAAGCTCATGTGGTCAGTATGATTCATTTCAGTTCGCAGCCCTGCCTGTGTGGCAGCAGGACACACACCAGGACAAACACACACAGCTCATCGCTCATAACACAAACAGACAGCACAGAGGTAAAACAAACATCTGGACCAAGATTATACAGAGATGCATTAAGTATAATAAATAAATTGTAATCTGAAAATATTAGCACAGACAGTATCTAGACCTGTACGTGATACAAGTCCTGTAACATGCTAAGAACTTGAAATCAGACTTCATTTATACAAAAACATTTCATGCATAAAGTATGAGGAATTGAAAGCATTTTCGATTATGTGCCAGTGTTCACACATATTTTATAAAAATGGTAAATGGACTGTTTTTATAGCACATTCTTTCTAATCATGATATCCAAAGCTCTTTACAGCACAATCTGTGCTTCATTTACCTCACATTCATACAGTACATACAAAGATAATGTGAATCTGTAGATTAATCAGTGCTTTACATCACATTCATACATGATGGGACACACATCAGAGGCAATGAGGGGTTCAGTGTCTTGCCCAGGGACACTTCAGCACGTGACTGCTGGTGGAATCGAACCTCCAACTCTCCCACTGGAGGACGACTGCTGCTCTCAGCCACAGCTGAATAAAACAACAAATACCTGCTTAGTTTAAAATAAATAATTGATCACAGATTACTGCTTCACACATATACATTTTTTAATTTATTTGTTAATTTGTTGGTCTTTAAGTAAACAAGTTAAAGTTTATTTATAGCACCCTTCATAGTTCTATCACAAAGTGCATAAAATAAATAAATATTGTACAATTAAATATACTGTACATATAAACATCTGTATAGAATCATAATAAAATAATGTGTTTAGCTATAAAGCATCAATTTAATCTAGGTTGTGTAAGGCGCAGGACTGCTCCATCCCCAGGAGATTCAAAATGGGTGCAGGCACCGCCAGAAACCTGTGACCTTTGACCTTAACGTTTTAGATGGTGTGTGGATCGGAACTAAGTCAGAGATATAAGAAGCAACTTATTTATGCAAAGCTTTAAACATTAAGACGATAATTTTGGCTTTTTAAAATAAAGTGAAGAAAAAAAAACCTTCATCTCTTTATTTTTCATGTCATTTTCATCAATTTTCAGATTGGGATTCATATCATCCAAAGAAAAAAAAAAGGATAAAGTCAAATTAAGTGAATTCAGCTGCATGTTTTTGATTTGTTCAGTCAAGCTACAATCCTTTCAGCTGATCACAAAATGTTTGAAAATTCTGTATTTACGTCATCGCTGTCACTAATTTATGGATCATTTCATTTGGACCTTGTGCCACTAGACGCTTAACATTTGATATTTGTGACCACTTCATCTTGGAGGGCAACGACTTCCCCGCACTGAATTATTGCATCCATTGTTTGTTGTTTTTCTACCAGAAAATAAAGAACAAGATTATTTCAATGTTTTGTAAAAGTTTCTAGAAAAGGACAATCACAACCTTTTTTTTTAATACAACATAATGACAAATGAATCCAATCTATTTCAAAACTGCCATATCAAATTGAATTACAAACTTTTTTAAACCTTTGGATAAAAGAAGAATAAATTATAACTGTCCACTTCTGTCAGGACAAAGCTGTCTTATCAACACAAGTACTGAAGTTGGAGGACGATGTTGAAGAATTAAAAACCAAACTGACAGGAGCTCTGTCTGCCAACCAGCACCTGATCCAGGTATTTGTCATAATGATGTAAATAAGTCCTGACGACACCTAAGGGTTTTGCTTCATGTGTTCCTGTACAGGAGAAAGACGACCTTCTCCTCAGAGTCCAGAGCCTGGAGGTGCAGCTACATGATCCCTCTGCGCATTCAGGGTCTCTGAACAACCCAACTGAGCTGATGAAGGTGACGTGAAGACTCTCAGAGAACTTGGAAGATTTTTTTATTTTTTTATTGATTGATTGATTATTCATTTATTCATTTTATGATTAAAACACACAACAATAGTACATAAAATAAGAGAAAAAAAAGACATGTATAAAATGAAAGGCGGCAGAAGAAGAAAAAAATCTTATTTTTTCTGCCCCTTATTCTCCAATAAACAATTCAAAACAACTCCTTTGATTACAAAGATAATAAACAACTTAATTTGAACCTCCTAAAAACACTTGATACAACCAACTCATATAATTTCCAAAATAGTGAACAACTTAATTTTTAATTACTAATTTCTACCATGTATCTTACACAAACTTCTAAATTTCAGCTCATTTAAATATATGTTTTTAACCGTTTAAACTTAATCATTCTTTTGAATACAACCATTGATTGGACCACTTTAATATCAGACTCCAATTCATTCCATAACCCAATTCCTTGAACTATGGTAGATCTTACCCTCAAACTAGTCCTAAAATGTGGCTTCACGAATACATTTGTCCCCTTAAGATTGTAATTACTCGTTCTTCTGACAAAATACTTCTGAATATTAGAAGGAAGTGCATTAGTTTGAGATTTATACAAAACTAACAAAATATTATAATCAACTAAATCATAAAACTTCAACAATTTCATTTGATAAAACAAAATGCTTGAAGGATGATGGAAATTCTTTCTGGTGATAATTCTAACAGCTCTTTTCTGCAATATAAAAATAGGCATTGTAATTGATTTACACGCCGTACCCCAAACGCTAATACCATAAATTAAGTGTGGCACAAGCAATGTATTATACAACAAATAAAGTGCCTTATCATTTAGTAAATCTCTAACTCTGTAAAATATCGCAATAGACCTCGATAATTTTGCTTTAACTGAACTTACATGTTGTTTCCAAGACAATTTATCATCAAATGATGATGCCCAAGAACTTCGCTTCAGAAACTCTCTGAATCTCAGATCCGTCAATTAAAAATGGTACATCAATTGATTTATTTTTATTACTAAATTGTAACTAGTTTTATCCAAATTGAATTTTAATTTATTAACTTTAAACCAACTCTGAATTTTTGCAAGTTCTGTCATCATTAAAGGTTCAGTCTGCAGTTTCTGTAGAACTGCAGCACTTAGAAAAAATTTCAACAGGCAAAGCATTCTGATCCCTCCCCCTCAGAGCCATATATGGCTCTGCTCTCCCATGGTCTGCTGAAATTCAAATTCAAGCTCTGTTTTTATTGGCTGATTCAAATTCAAGCTCTGTTTTTATTGGCTGATTACAAACTCTGTTTTTATTGGCTGGTTACAAACTCTGTTTTTATTGGCTGGAAAACGGCGGGTCACTTTTTCTTTTTAGAAATGCTTATTTACCACCTGGAGAAGCAAGGGGACAATATATATATATATTTATTTTTTTTTTTCAGAGATTACCTGGCTAACATCAGTCTGTCAGGAGATAGTGACAGAGTGAAGAAATATGTTTATAAAAAATGTTACATACTGCAGCTTTAATTTTAAAGTTTGTTCAATATTGTTACCACAACCAAAAAAAGTGGTGTCATCAGCAAAAATAATGCACTTAAGGAGTCCCGAGACCTGTACCAAATCATTTATATATAATATAAATAGAGTTTTTTTTTTTTATGGAGTTGTTCACTAAAACATGCTTGATGTTTTTTGACCAGATGAATGAAAAGCTGAGAGAAAAAGCTGAAGGGATCAAGAAGAGTCTTGACACGTCACAACGTCAGCTGCAGGAGCTGACAGAGGAGAAAACCAGGAGCTCCAAACATCTTGCAGCTCTGCGTTGTCAGATGATCAGAGAGAAAGAGGAGCTGCTGAGTCCGAGACACCAACACGAGGTTCTGACAGAACCAAAGAAGTGCTGCGAGCACAGGTGAGACGGCGATCAGCCCGGTTCTTCAAGATCAGCTGCACATCCCAGTACAAACGCTTCACTCAGACCCATTTTCACAGGACTTCTGTGGACGTTTTGGAATTAGACACTCGTAAACTACAGGATCGGTGTTTGCTGCCGGAGGCCCAGCTCCAACAGAAGGAGGAGACGTTGCTCCTGCAGGACGAAGAGCATCACAGACAGGATGAAATGAGAGTCCGGTGCATTGAAGAGCTGAACGCTGTGGCCTCACACTGGACTGGGAAGTGGCAAAATGTGGCTTTGAGCCTTCAGGCCACACAAAACCAGTTAGAAGAGCTCAAGAAGAACTCCTTTGACACTGTAAGAACACTGTCTGTTTAAAAACGAACCTGTCCAGTGTGGTTTCAACACAAAGTTTTAGCTGATGTGTTGGGGGAGTGAGATTTTCTTCGCTTCTTTTCTCACTTTGAAAAACCAAAAATCATTTTTAAACTCAAATGCTGCTCTTTGAGAACCATCGTCAACATCTAATGAAATGTTCATGCAGAAAACAGCAAAGTTCTGCTAAAAAATACAAAAAAAAACCACACGCCCCCAAACCAAACATGTGCAGACACGACGCAGACTTGAGAACAAAATTTACAAAACTGATGTTTAAAGGCCAAGTTTGTAAAACCACCACTCTTTATTTTTTGTTGAATTCAGCACATTTTACAGTGAAACAGCAGAGCAAAGTGACTGGAAACACAAAAGCTTGGTGTTAAAGTGGTCTTTATGACACATTGTTCAACTTTGATTTGATTTTTGATTTTGATTTTATGTTTATTTATTCATTTTAAAAGAACGATACAAAACAGTTTCATCAGATACAAGAATACAAGTAGGATCAAATGAAAGGAGCAGAAAGAAGATGAAATCTTATTATATCTGCCCCTTATTTCACAGTTTGTTCAAACAATGATAACCTTCAAACTACATCACAAAATGAATAACTCTACTTAATTTTTCTAACTGTAATACACAAACACACTAAGCTACATCATATATAGTTTTTGAGCAAGTCCTTTGATTTTGCATTTTTAACATCACTCTCCAGAGCATTCCACAATCGAACTCCCTGAATTGAGGTAGACCGTCCCTTTAAGCTGGTTCTGAATTGTGGTTTGATGAATATCTCTGTCCCTTTGAGATTGTAATAACTTTGTCTTTTTATAAAAAAAAATTGGATATTTAAAGGTAATGTGTTATGAGCCCTATACATAACTGATAACATACTATACCAATTCCTAGAATTTCAATAAATTTAAATTTAAATTTAATTAAATTTAAATTTAAACTTCAAATCAAATTCAAATCCAAAGTTTTCCAATTGAAAATGAAAACAACATGGTTTGTTTTAAAAGGAGCTAAACAACTCGTACTTACAGTCAATGGCAAAAGTTAAATTTCAAAAGAAGAAGTAAAGATGATGTTCTCAGCTGCAAAATTCAACAATAAAATAATAAAAGAACAAACAACAGTCTTCCACGAGCCACAACAGCAAACCACCAAGCTGCCACAGCCCTCTGTGTGGGGCGGGGGGCTGCATCTGGGGTGCAGGAGAGCAGATGTTGAGGGTTGAGGGCCTTGCTCATGGGCCCAGGGTGGGGCAAATGAGTGCTGCGCTTTCCCTTTCACACTAACATTTGTTTTTAATGATGTTGGTCTGGGGAGCGAACCAGCAACCTTACGATCACCTGCCTTCTTTACCCTCTGTGCCACCTCTCCCCCCAAAGCAGAGAAATACAGTAATTAACAAACAAAAAATAACACATTTCAAAATTATTATTATTATTAATATTAGACCTTTATTCATACAGGTTAGTTCCCATTGAGCCTCAAAGACTCATTTACAAGAAAGACCTGATTACAAACAACGTGCAGGCAGATGAGAAAAGAGAAAAAAGAGGATGAAGGAAGCAAAAAAAACACATCATGTCTCACACCATTTCCTGGCCGGGAAACAGTATAAAAGATGCAAAAAAGAGCTCGCAACAATGACATCATCATACATTTATGCATAGAGGTCGACAAAGCCAGTGAGTTGTCAACACTCCAGAAAGTTCCAAAGTTCTGATAAGATGGTACAGTGTCTATCAGTGGCACCATGCTGATGGGGCCAAAGATGTCCTCGGGAGGGGGTTGCCAGGCAGAGCTTCTTAGGTATCCTCCAGGAGTAATTTGAGATAAGTTGTTCCGTCCAAGACCAGCAGGGAGTCTGAATTCAGATAAAGAGCTATAGTTTGGGCCGCCAGCCTCTGTTTTCTGTCTGCCTTCAGTTCTGCTGGTACACGCAGTGGTGAATCCAAACAGCCAGACTTGTCAGACTTGTGGACATTCCACCCAGTCCGTGCTCCATTTAGCATAAAATAAAAAGTAAACTTAAAAACTGTGGAAAGAGACATCGTGGAACAACACATTGTTTTTTTGCTGTGTTTTTTTTATAGAGATTGTGGGTTTTGGTTCATATGCTGGTGAAGATTCTCAGTCGTCCAGGACATCCATCCATCCATCCATCCATCCATCTTCTTCCGCTTATCCGGGGTCGGGTCGCGGGGGTAGCAGCCTAAGTAGGGAGGCCCAGACTTCCCTCTCCCCAGCCACTTGGAGCAGCTCCTCCGGGGGAATCCCAAGGCGTTCCCAGGCCAGCCGAGAAACATAGTCCCTCCAGCGCGTCCTGGGTCTTCCTCTGGGTCTCCTCCCGGTGGGACATGCCCGGAACACCTCACCAGGGAGGCGTCCAGGAGGCATCCTAACCAGATGCCCGAGCCACCTCAACTGGCTCCTCTCGATGTGGAGAAGCAGCGGCTCTACTCCGAGTCCCTCCCGGATGACTGAGCTTCTCACCCTATCTCTAAGGGAGAGTCCAGCCACCCTGCGGAGAAAACTCATTTCAGCCGCTTGTATCCGAGATCTTGTTCTTTCGGTCACAACCCAAAGCTCATGACCATAGATGAGGGTGGGAACGTAGATCGATCGGTAAATTGAGAGCTTTGCCTTTTGACTCAGCTCTCTCTTCACCACGACAGACCGGTACAGCGCCCGCTTCACTGCGGACGCTGCACCTATCCGCCTATCGATCTCACGCTCCAGTTTTCCCTCATTCGTGAACAAGATCCCGAGATACTTAAACTCCTCCACTTGGGGCAGGACCTCCTCCCCGACCCGGAGAGGGCATGCTACCCTTTTCCGGCTCAAGACCATGGCCTCGGATTTGGAGGAACTGATCCTCATCCCGGCCGCATCACACTCGGCTGCAAACCGCTCCAGTGAAAGTTGTAAATCACGAACTGATGAAGCCAGTAGGACCACATCATCTGCAAAAAACAGAGAAGCGATTCTAAGGCCACCAAAACGGATCCTCTCAACACCTTGGCTGCGCCTAGAAATTCTGTCCATAAAAGTTATGAACAGAATCGGTGACAAAGGGCAACCTTGGCGGAGTCCAACTCTCACCGGAAACGAGCCTGACTTACTGCCGGCAATGCGGACCAAGCTCTGACACCGGTCGTACAGGGACCTAACAGCCCTTATCAAAGGGCCTGGTACCCCATACTCCCGGAGTACCCCCACAGAACCCCCCGAGGGACGCGGTCGAATGCCTTCTCCAAGTCCACAAAGCACATGTAAACTGGTTGGGCAAACTCCCACGCACCCTCCAGGACCCTGCTGAGGGTGTAGAGCTGGTCCAGTGTTCCACGACCAGGACGAAAACCACACTGCTCCTCCTGAATCCGAGGTTCGACTATCCGACGGACCCTCCTCTCCAGAACCCCTGAATAGACCTTACCAGGGAGGCTTAAGAGTGTGATCCCCCTATAGTTGGAACACACCCTACGGTCCCCCTTTTTGAATAGGGGAACCACCACCCCAGTCTGCCAATCCAAGGGAACTGCCCCCGATGTCCACGCGATATTGCAGAGTCGCGTAAGCCAACACAACCCTACAACATCCAGAGCCCTAAGGAACTCCGGGCGAATCTCATCCACCCCCGGAGCCTTGCCACCGCGGAGCTTTTTAACCACCTCGGCGACCTCAGCACCAGAGATCGGAGAACCCGACCCAAAGTCCCCAGGCTCTGCTTCCTCAGTGGAAGACGTGCCAGTAGGATTGAGGAGGTCTTCGAAGTATTCCGCCCACCGACTCACAACATCCCGAGTTGAGGTCAGTAGCACGCCACCTCCACCATAAATGGTGTTGGTCTCGTACCTCTTTCCCCCCCTGAGACGCCGGATGGTGGACCAGAATCGCCTCGAAGCCGTACGGAAGTCATTCTCCATGGCCTCTCCGAACTCCTCCCACGCCCGAGTTTTTGCCTCAGCAACCACCCGAGCCGCATGCCGCTTGGACTGCCGGTACCTATCAGCTGCTTCCGGGGTCCCACAAGCCAAAAAGGCCCAATAGGACTCCTTCTTCAGCCTGACAGCATCCCTCACTGCCGGTGTCCACCACCGGGTTCGAGGGTTGCCACCACGACAGGCACCAACAACCTTGCGGCCACAGCTCCGATAAGCTGCCTCGACAATAGAGGCGCGGAACACGGCCCACTCGGACTCCATGTCCCCCGCCTCCCTCGGAACGTGTTCAAAGCTCTCCCGGAGGTGGGAGTTAAAGCTCCGTCTTACGGGAGACTCTGCCAGACGTTCCCAGCAGACCCTCACAATACGTTTGGGTCTGCCAGGTCTGACCGGCATCCTCCCCCACCATCGGAGCCAACTCACCACCAGGTAGTGGTCAGTTGACAGCTCCGCCCCTCTCTCACCCGAGTGTCCAAGACATGCGGCCGCAGATCAGATGAGACGACAACAAAGTCGATCATCGAACTGCGACCTAGGGTGTCCTGGTGCCAAGAGCACATATGGACACCCTTATGCTTAAACATGGTGTTCGTTATGGACAATCCATGACGAGCACAGAAGTCCAATAACAGAACACCACTCTGGTTCAGATCAGGGGGGCCGTTCCTCCCAACCACACCCCTCCAGGTCTCACTGTCATTGCCCACGTGAGCGTTGAAGTCCCCCAGTAGAACAAGGGAGTCCCCAGGAGGCGCACTCTCCAATACCCCCTCCAAGGACTCCAAAAAGGGTGGGTAGTCTGAGCTGCCGTTTGGTGCATAGGCACAAACAACAGTCAGAGCCCGTCCCCCCACACGTAGGCGAAGGGAGGCTACCCTCTCGTTCACCGGGGTGAACCCCAACGTACAGGCACCAAGATGGGGGGCAACCAGTATGCCCACTCCTGCTCGGCGCCTCTCACCAGGGGCAACTCCAGAGTGGAAGAGTGTCCAACCCCTCTCAAGGAAACTGGTTCCAGAGCCAGAGCCATGCGTTGAGGTGAGTCCGACTATTTCTAGTCGGAACCTCTCAACCTCACACACTAGCTCAGGCTCCTTCCCCACCAGAGAGGTGACATTCCATGTCCCAATGGCCAGCTTCTGTAGCCGAGGATCAGACCGCCAGGGTCCCCGCCCTCGGCCACCACCCATCTCACATTGCACCCGACCCCTTTGGCCCCTCCCACAGGTGGTGAGCCCATGGGAAGGGGGACCCACGTCTCCTCTTCGGGCTGTGCCCGGCCGGGCTCCATGGGTAAAAGCCCGGCCACCAGGCGCTCGCCAGCGTGCCCCACCTCCGGGCCTGGCTCCAGAGTGGGGCCCCGGTGACCCGCGTCCGGGCGAGGGAAAACTTAGTCCATTAATTGTACTCATCATAGGGGTTTTTGGGCTGCACTTTGTCTGATCCCTCACCTAGGACCTGTCTGCCTTGGGTGACCCTTCTAGGGGCATGAAGCCCCTGACAGCATAGCTCCTAGGATCATTGGGACACTCAAACCCCTCCACCACGGTAAGGTGGCAGCCCAGGGAGGGGGCGTCCAGGACATGATAAATCAAAAAGGCGTTCAATTCAATAAAGTCCAGTTGATCTTGAATTGAACGCCTTTTTGATTTGGTTCATATTCAATATCAATATGTTATTGTAGCATCTGGGTGGGTGTGTGTGTGTGGTGGGGGGGTCAGACCACAAACATTCTCTGCATAGTTCCAGAGGTTCTCAAACTGGGGTTCAAGAACCCAGAGGGGTCCATGAGTTGTAGCTTGGAGGTCTGCAAAATAAATTATTAGTTATATCGTATCATTAAAAAAGTACATAAATCCACGGGGACCGAAATGCACCAATAAAAATAAACATACTTAACCAAACAGCAAAAAGATATTCCCGTGGCATTTAGGGGTTAAATGGCAGCAAATTATTTTGAGGTTTGAAGTACAGCCCCTTTCATAAGACGGCTCAGTCCGAGCCTGATGCGTGTTCAGTCCTCCAACGAGCATTCAGAAAAAACACAAAGGCGGATAGGCGAGTGAATTTTACTCGCCTCTGATGCGCCCCTGATCCGCGAGCAGAGGTAGTATCAGATCCGGACCCGAGCCAGGCAGACCCACTTGTGAATGCAACCCGCGGATCGACCGCAGGATTAATCAACAAGCAGATTTATTAACAAGGGAATATCAAAAATGACACGAAACAGCAACTTGTAAAAGTTAGTTTCGCTCTTTTTTTCCTCTCTCTCTCTCTCTCTCTCTCTCTCTCTCTCTCTCTCTTTCTCTCTCTCTCTCTCTCTTTCTCAGCAGCGGAGGAGCTGTGTGTGCGCGCGCTGGAGGGAGACGTCAGTGCAGCTGTAGATTTATTACTGAGGAAATATTAAAAATGACACAAAACGACAACTTGTAAACGTCTGACGTCTGTCCCACAATAAATATGACGCTGTCCAGTTCAGCTCAGCTGAGTTCTAATAATAATAATAATAATAATTAATTCAATTTATAACGCACTTTTCATTACTGAAAATCTCAAAGTGCTACACATATATTGAATGCTACACACATTCATAAACCGGTGGCGGCAGACTACCATGCAAGGTGCTTTCCAGTCCTACCGGGAGCAACTCAGGGTTAAGTGTCTTGCCCAAGGACACAACGACACATGGTGCGGGTCCCGGGAGTCGAACCGCCAACTTTCCGATCGGGAGACGACTGCCATTACCACTACACCACGGCCGTCCACGCCTCTTTTGGATCTGCGCTGCGGGTTCACTTATGAACACGTTTATGTGAGCGGGACCTGCCCACCTTCAACTGTGGTCTTATGAATGACCCGGGGAGGATTAAAGCCGGACTGGTCTGTGCGGCAATTGCGCAGATCTGACTTATGAAAGGGGCTCAGTGAGTCCTCTGTAAAGGCTCCCCAGACCCCAAGTGTTAGAGAACCCCACCCTGGTTCATACTTAAAATAAAAATATTCACATGGCTCTATATGTTTGATTCTATATTGTCTGAGGACAATAAAACAAATGAGCTGAAGATGATTTAATGTTTGGAGACGGTGCTGCTCAGTGCGTTGTCTCAGGAGAAGATGACTCTGGTGTGAATAATCAAACTCTTCTGGTTGTTCTGGTTTGTTCAGAGGGAGTCTGCTTCAGAGTCTGCAGAACACAACCAGGAGCTGGAGCCTGCACAGAGGAGGTCCCAGCTTCTGCTCCACACACTGAAGGACAAAGGTAGAGAAGAGCGTGCTTCTTGATTTTATGTAATAAATCTCAAGTTTGGATTTGAAGCCACTTCTGTTTTATTGTATAGAGGGCATTAAAGTGCAGCGCTTGTATTTGCAGACTCCGTGCAGACTGTGGACCAAGAGACACTGACTGAGTGAGAGGATGATGATGAAGAGATTTTAATTGTGCAAGCAAATTCTCAAAATTAAATTATGATCTGATAGTTTTTTTTTGGTCAGCTTTTTAGAATCACCCTCGATACAGGAGCACACGTCAGACTCAGAGTGTCACCAAAACAAGTCCCCTCAGGTGAACAAAGAGTTCCCCCCACTCTCAAATTAATCTCATTAAATTATACATTTAAACTATGCAGATTTATTTATTATATACGTTTTTATTATTTCAGCTGGAAAGCAGCACACTTCAAAGCCTGAGACAAAAACTTGCAGCAAAAGCAAAAGAAGATGATGAAAGGTGTGGCAATGTACAAATAAGAAATTAAGTTTTTATTATTATTATTATTATTATGTTTTTACTTATTTGTGTCAGAGCACTTGCTTTGTGGAGATTAGAGACACTGAGAAAGATGGAAAAAACAGAAGCTCAAAGTAAGATGTCTGCTCTGGAGCTCCAGGTACAAGAACTGATCTCTGGACGACTCTTTAATAAAACTCAACTTGATGGTTCCATCATTTCATCTCACTTTGTTGTCTCATGGTTTTTGTGTGAAAGCTCACGAACAAAGTGCCTGAAGTGCATCGAGATGATGGAGACCTGCTGGCAGATGTCTCAGCCTCACTCAGCATGCAACCAGATGGTGAAGGCTCCTCTAAAGAGCTTCAGGTAACAATTCTTCTCTACTGAACTCTAAAACTACATTTTAACCAAGTAAAGTTTAAAACATCAGAACATATGAAGCTTCTTACTATTGGTATGGATAAATGTGCTCTTTTTGTTTGCAGGATGGAGATAAGAAATTATTAGATGAAAGCAAGAAGGATACATATTTCTACCCAGCTAATCCAGAGATGGAGCAGCAGAGGAGAATGGTCACAGAGCAGGTATTTTACATGTTGGGGAAACGTTTGCTAGATTCAAGCTGAAGGTTCAGATCATGCTGTTGGCTGGTTTCTAACTATCTCTCAGGTTGGAAGCAACATGTTCAACACAATGGTACTTTGAGCTACACTTATTCAGCTTTATCTTACTTTTTAAGTACTATATATA
>JBBPBX010036290.1:14550-31562 GCA_038048925.1 Garcialebias charrua | reverse complement strand
AGCCGTAGTTTTGGGGATGGTCTTGCAGTTTGTGGGATGTTGCCTTGTTTCCAGTTAAAAAATGTGTGACCTTTCCATCACCTTTTAAAACTTAGTCCAGATTAATACATTCTTACCTGTGGAACACACCTGGTTGACAGAGACATAAATATAGTCTCATTTTCTAACATTGGTGTTGGATAGTGAAATGAGTGAAACACAATCTTTAAAAACGTATCATATTGAAATGTTTTGGAGACTACCGTATTTATTTTTTATGTCTAAGTTTCATTGTCTTGTCCTTCAGTGCCCACAGAGCAAACAGCATGAAGTCGGTCTGAGGATGTGTGCTGGACAGCCTGGTTTTTGTCTCGTCAAGGTTGGAGATTCTGTACAACTGGATAGGAACCATCCTTATTACCATCAGCTCCAGGATCAGATTCACATTGTGGATGTACAATATTGTGATTTTGTAGTATGGAGTGAAAATGATATTTATGTGGAAAGAATTCTGCCAGATGACCAGCTGTGGGAAACAGCAGTTCCCAAAATTCAGCACTATTTTACACATTGCATCCTACCTGAAATCCTGGGACAGAAATCCACACGTGACTAACCAATCTAAGAATCAAGAATGTTATTTGGAGTAGTTGATGAAAGGAGTTTGAAAAGTTTATACAAATTTAAACAGTTGCTCTTTTTTTCCCCAAAAACATTTGTCACTACCATAACATGTTTCAGCTACACCTGTAGCAAGCACTCTGCAGAAGGGTCATGTGATGTTGTTACATGTCATGACAGCTGTTTTTTATTTACAATAATCTTAATTGAAAAGTTAAGTATGTTAAATCAAATGATATATTTAAATCAATATGAGATTAGCTTGTGAATTTCAAAGGTGTTCTAATATGTTAAATAACAGCACATACAAATGTCATATGTCACAAATGTTGCAAAATGAGTCTACTTCAGAAAAATGTTTTTATTTCAATAGCAAAACTCATGTCATTTTAACTGACCAATATTCACAAAGATTGGTTATGGAGTTCATTGAATAAATTAAAAATATTCAACCTTATTGGGTAAATTTTTTTTTTGTCTTCATGAACAATTAACATGTACAAATATGGTCTGTAACAGTATTAGTGATTTAATTTACTTTTGATTTACTTTAAATGATAAATACATGTATAATCATTTAAACTTAAAATATTTATATAAATATAGTTGATTGAATTACTTGTCGCTCAGGCCACTATTAAGAATTGTAATCTTTCATGGAGAACATGAATCGTTCTAAAACAAATTCGAGACACAGTGGCTTTTGACACATTAAATCTATAGGCAAGGTCTTGAAGCTGCAGATGTAATCTGAGATGCATAAGTATCATAATAAATTGCTCAAATTTGGAGAGTGCTGACAGTGATGACATGCTGATGTATAAGGTTCACAGAGCTGAAAAATTTGCATCAAAACTAAAAAGTTGGGCAGTCCCGTATAAAACTTTGTTTTATCGTTGTTCTGGAAGGTTTCAGGAGTAAATTTAGTCACTGAGACTTTTTCCTTAAGGTCGCAGATCTCAGTTGTGTAGCCTTTCACTGCATCCTCCAGCTTTGTGAGGTCAACCATGCTTAGATCCGTCTGGCATTCTGCATCTGCAAATATTTAATTATTAAAAATTACGTTCAGAAATTCTATAAATAAATAAATAGTATTTTTATTTATTATTATTTTACCTTTGAATCGTTCGTTTTCAGGGGCTGGTAAGCTTTCTTCACAGAGCTCATCTTCCAGACTGTTGGCCTCCTCAGTGCAGAGAAGCTTCCAGGCCTTAGCTCTTTCCCTGCGCCGGAGGGATGCTTCTGTTTGTGGCCACTCGTTACTTCTTTGGTACCCCAGGTTAACAGTGGGGGCCCAGTCTTGGGAATGTACATCACCTGCTGCACTCGGACAACCTAAATATAAGACACCACTTTAAAGTAAAACACGTAAATGCCTTTCCTAGCACTAAGCTAACCGCTAACAACATTAGCATTCTAATCGGATTTTTTCTGGGAACAACCAAGTGTTGAACCACTACACAAGCTAGGGCATAACATATCTTACCTGTCTTTCTAGTTACTGTCCAATAAAATATCTGAAAATATGATTTAAACGATACGACCCTTACCTGTAACAAAGTGGTCGCTGCAGACTCTCGTCAGTTTCTGCACCTCCTGTTTTTAGCCGTAGGTTGTAATCCACGTTTGTCGTCTTTTTTCTGTAAGTTTTTTTAAATTAATCCCCTTGTAGCATACTACTTTCGGAACACGAAAATAACTTTTATCTATCTCTCGATTAGAGCGGTTGCAACAACCGTAAACGGCACAGAATTTAGGCATGTTGATGCTGAATCAGCAACAGAAGGAAACGGCTGCGTTTACTTCTTGCCCCGCATCTGCATTCTGTGACGTCACTGCTACGTCATCTGAAACCCAGCAATATGTACCAGCAGTGGTGTAGATATTAAAGTAGTGTAAATAAATGTAAACAGTAGTAATTACATGTAAGCAGTAGTAATAAAAGTAAACAGTATTAATAAATGTAAACAGAGAATGTAAACAGTATTATGATTATAGGCAGTGATGTAATACAGACATTAGTGCAATTATGAGAAGTAGTGCAAACTGTATGAGCACATGACCGAGAGTTTAGTGAAAACCCGTTTGGTGACACAGAGTCTAGTGTTAAAAACTTTGTGTTGAGTGATAATATGTGAGAAAGTTTTAGTGTTAAGGCAGTTCAAATGGGAGGGGAGGCAGAGCAGGCAGAGTGTTTAGCATTCTGACTGCCTGATGAACAGAGCTGTCTCTCAGTCTGCTGGTTCGAGCCTGGAGACTCCTCAGTCTCCTTCCTGATGGCAGCAGTCTGAAGCAGCTGTGTAGTGGGTGTGTGGGATCACCTGCCATGCGGTGGGCTTTCCGAGTGAGGCGTTTGCTGTGTAAGTCCTGCAGTGAGGGCAAGGAGGTGCCCACGATCTTCTCAGCTGCTCTCACAATGCGCTGGAGGCTCTTGCGGCAGGATGCAGTACATGCACCAAACCACACAGTGATGCAGCTGGTCAGGACACTTTCTATGGCACCTCTGTAGAAGGTGCTCATGATGGGGGTTGAAGCTCCAGCCCTTTTCAGCTTGCGGAGAAAGTAGAGACGCTGGTGAGCCTTCTTTGCCAGTGCTGCAGTGTTCCTGCTCCAGGACAGGTCCTTTGAGACGTGCACTCCCAGGAACTTGGTGCTGTCTACTCTCTCCACTGCGGTGCTGTTGATGGTCAGAGGGGATGTTGGGCATCCCTCTTCCTGAAGTCCACAACAATCTCCTTTGTCTTCTCCACGTTGAGAGTGAGATTGTTGTGTCCGCACCACAAGGCCAGGCGGCTCACCTCGTTCCTGTAGTCCGTCTCATCGTTGTTGCTGATGAGACCTACCACTGTTGTGTCGTCCGCAAACTTGATGAAGTGGTTGGAGCTGTACGATGGTGTGCAGTCGTGTGTTAGCAGGGTGAATAGAAGGGGGCTCAGCACACATCCTTGTGGGGCCCCTGTGTTCAATGTGATGGTGCTAGATGTGTTACTCCCGATCCGTACTGTCTGTGGTCTCCCGGTCAGGAAGTCTAGCAGCCAGTTACACATTGAGGTGTTCAGCCCCAGACTGTCCAGTTTAAGGATGAGCTGTTGGGGGATGATGGTGTTAAATGCCGAGCTGAAGTCGATGAACAACATTCTAACATAGGAGTCCTTCGTGTCCAGATGTGTGAGAGCTGTGTGAAGGGCAGAGGAGATGGCATCGTCGGTTGAGCGATTAGGTCGGTATGCAAATTGGAAGGGATCCAGGGAGTCAGGGAGGACAGATGTGATGCTTTTCATGACTAGCCGTTCAAAGCACTTCATCAGGATGGGGGTGAGTGCTACTGGGCGATAGTCATTGAGGCATGCGGGCGTTGCCTTCTTTGGGACAGGGATGATGGTGGTGGCTTTGAAACAGGTGGGGACGATGGCCTGGCTCAGTGAGATGTTAAAGATGTCCGTGAAGACCGCTGCGAGTTCCCCTGCACAGTCCTTCAGCACACGACCAGGTATGTTGTCAGGACCAGAGGCCTTCCGGGCGTTAATCTTGATGAATGATCGCCTTACGCTGTCTGAGGACAGCGTCAGCACCTGGCCATCATATATATATAATATATAGAAATATATAAATAGCGGATTAGATTAGCTTCCCCTAATTTTCATAAGACATTTGTGCTTTTGAAATTGTGGACCTAAAAAAATTAATAAGCGTTTTAGAAATTGTGGAACTAATTTTTTAATTAGCGTTGCCCAGCTTTGGTAAGAAGCATGGACTTTTAAGCTGAAGAAAAGAGTTCAAAGAAGTTGAAACTGAAGAAACAAGCCTAATTCCTTTTAGTAGCACACAGCCAACGAGGTATGTTTGTTTAATTTCTGTATTTTGTTTTGCTTAGAGTGTACAAGCATTTGATATGAATATTTGTTCTTTATTTTCCTTAATAGTTAATTGCTGTTTACTTTGTGTATCTTCTTTAGTTTTCACGTACCGAATCTCAATAAATTCATCAGTTTGAGGAAACCACTTGTGTCTGGGCGTGCTTGAAAGGAGTTATAGTGAAAACTCGACTGTTCAACGAGCATGAGTGGAGAAACTGCAGCGTGAAGCAGACCCCCCCATCCCACCCCCGAGCTGAGAGCATGCGGTCAGAACAAAGGACCAGCCAACTCGTCGTGGCATGAACAGCACGTGCACGAGGCGGAGCTGCAATCAAGAGACATTTGAGCCGGGAGCGGCACGCACGCAGGGCGCCTCTCTGCAGACGTCCAGCGAGCATACAACGAGCTACGCCAACATTCACCTCCTGACCAAGAGACACGTCGCAAAGTAGACGTCTGTGTTCAAGTCTCAAAGTTCATTGTATCTAAGGCGACAAGTTTCATGGATGGAACGGTTACAGAAGAGGAGCAAGGTTGGCCAGATGTAGGCTCCCTCTTTGATTCAACTCTCAGTAAGTCATGCACCTCTCAACATTCCAGTCTATCCTCTGTAAAACGGCAGGAAGCCGTAGCAGAAGCAGCTGCGAGCCAAGCTGTTCTAAAAGTATTAGAAGAACAAGAAATCGAACAGATGGAAATTGAAAAACTTGAAGCTGAAGTTAGAAGAAAAGCAGCAGAGCAAGAATCCTTAGCCAGAAAACTTCGTTTAAAAAGAGAAGCAGAGGAACTTGAGCTGAGAATGCAAAGAGAAGCAGAGGAACTTAAGTTAAGAATGCAAAGAGAAGAAGATGAAGCTAAGTTTAAGGCTAAACAAGGGGAAGAATATACAGTCTTACAAAGATTACTTGATGAAAAGAAAAGAAAGTTTCAGCACTTCGAAAATGTGAAAGATCTACGTGCAGCACAAGCAAAGATGCAAGTGTATGATTCATTAAGTTTTCCAGAGGAGCATAAGGTGAGCATAATAAAGTCAACTACAGAAACTAAGGCTCTTGAAAATGTAACTGTTCCACTTCAAAGGCACATTATCTCACAAGATGCAACCACACCCACAAATGTTGATACAGCAGAGCTTGTCAAGGCATTCGCTAGTGCAATAAACACTAGTAGACTCCCTGTTCCTGAACCATCAATATTCAGTGGAGATCCTTTAAGATACAGTGACTGGAAGCTATCGTTCCATACACTCATTGATCAAAAGAACATTCCAGAGAACGAGAAAATATTCTACCTTCGCAGATATGTGAGCGGACAAGCAAATAACGCACTGGATGGATACTTCCTCCTTGGAACTGAATCCGCCTATGCTGCTGCATGGAAAACACTTGATGAAAGATATGGGAATCCATTCTTAATTGCAAAGGCCTATAGAGATAAGCTTCAAGCTTGGCCCAATATCTCATCCAAGGACAGTATAGGGCTCAGAGATCTTGCAGATTTCCTACGAAGTTGTGAAGCAGCCATGTCACATGGTCCATATCAAGTCATTAGAGATCTTAAACGACTGCAATGAGAACAGAAAGATCCTTTCGAAGTTACCAGATTGGCTGACTGCTAGTTGGAACCGTAAGGTTGTCGAAACCGAAGAAGAGACCAATATGTTTCCCACATTCAGTCAATTTGTAGCATTCCTAACAAGAGAAGCAAAGATTGCTTGTAACCCTGTTACATCACTGCAGTCACTGAAGCAAAGTGACTCAGACAATTTGGAAAAGTTAAAAACTACAAGACAAAGAAATGTTGAAGCTAAAACTTTAGCCACAACTGTACAAGAGACAACAGATTTCACATGTATGTTCTGTAAAAAGCCCAAACATACTCTTCAAGAATGTAGGAGTTTTTTGGAAAAAGCTGTGACAGACAAGGTTAAGTTTATTCAAGCTGAAAAATTATGCTTTGGTTGTCTCAAGCCAGGCCATCACTCAAAAAGCTGCACCAACAGAAGTGTCTGCGAGAAGTGCAACAAAGGCCATCCTACCTGCCTACACGAAGATCGTAACAAAGAAGAACAAAGACCACCGCAAGACCAGATAACTTCAAGTAACAAAAGACAAAGACAAAGGAATCAAGCTCAAACCCAAGAAGAGACATCTATAGCTACATCAAACAGAGTTATACGTCAAGAAGGTAGTAATACACAAACAGCAGCAATCATTCCTGTTTGGCTTTCATGTACTACACAACCTACACAAGAAGTCCTTGTATACGCCTTACTTGACTCTCAAAGTGATACAACCTTTGTACTAAGTGAAGTTGCAGAATCCTTAGACATTACTAAGGAGCCAGTCAAGATTGAATTGTCTACCATGGCATCAAGAACTACAGTTGTTCAGTCTCAAAGGGTAAAGGATCTACAAGTTTGTAGCTTCTATTCAAGCAAACGGATCAGTCTACCGTCAACTTTCACAAGAGAGTTTATTCCAGCCAATAAGGATCACATTCCAACAAACAAGACGGCAAAGGTTTGGCCACATCTCAGACGCCTCCAAGCAGAAATCGCTCCTTTGCAAGGATGTGAGGTAGGCCTGTTAATCGGATATAACTGCTCACAAGCACTGCTCCCAAGAGAAATTGTGTCAGGCGGGGAAGATGAGCCTTACGCTCAACGCACAGATCTCGGCTGGAGCATAGTTGGACAAAGCAGTCCATATCTGAACCATGAAGATGGTATTCGGGTCAGTCATCGTATCATAGTGAGGAAAGTCATTCCAGATCACAAACCTTCTGTTGATCTTCAGAGTGAAGTCCACTACATAAACAGAACCAAAGTAAGAGATGTTACTTCTTCAGAGATTGTTGAAGCACTGGATTTAGACTTCTCAGAAAAGGAGATGGATGACAATCATGTGTCTCAACATGAGGTCAAGTTTCTTTCAAAACTCAAAGAAGGCATCAAACAAAACGAAAGCGACCACTATGAAATGCCACTGCCATTTTGTGATGAACAACCCAATTTACTGGATAACAAAGTATGCGCAATACACCGCTTGAAATGTCTTAAGAGAAGATTAAGAAAGAACGAATCATACTACAATGTCCACATCAAGTTCAAAGATGATATAATCTCCCAAGTTGATGCAGAAAAGGTCCCTGAAAAAGAGTTGAACCGCAGTCCTGTGTGGTATATTCCACACCACGGGGTTTATCACCAACACAAACCAAAGAAAATCTAGGTGGTATTTAACTGTTGGGATGAGTACCAAGACACATCCCTCAATGACCATCTGTTAACTGGCCCGGACTTGACAAACACATTCATGGGTGTTCTCGGTCAATTCTGCAAGGGGTCAATCGAAATGTGTGGTGTTCAATTCTGCAAGGGGTCAATCGAAATGTGTGGTGTTGAACAAATGTTTCACCAATTTGGAGCAAAAAGAGAAAACCAGGAACATCTGTGCTATTTATGGTGGGAGCAAGGAAACCTGGACATGAACCCGTCTGTTTACCCAATGAAAGTCCACTGTTGCTTACAAATGGAAAATGGTTAAAGTCACAGAAGTATACCCTGGATCAGATGATAGGGTGAGGAAGGTCCGACTGTTAATTAGTGAGAGTACATTAGTCAAACGTGGTAAACGTACAACAAAGACAGTTTCACTTGACTGACCTGTACATAAGGTTGTTGTTTGGCTTGAAGCACAGTGATATTTTTTGTTTGTTTCATTTTTAGAGTAAAGTGTCAGTTCGATTTAGAGAAATCCCACATACAGGATGTGTGATTTGGTGGGAGTGTAACTGCCACAGTTTGTTTTATGTTTCACATTCATATGGCTTGTACTGTTTGTTTTATTATATGTAGTTTTACTTGTCACCTGTAGTTGGCGCTGTGTTCAGGTGTGAAAGGGAACGCTGTATTCAGGTGAAAAGTACCAGAAGAAGTCAGTCGGTAGAAAGGATGTGTCACGGTCAGCGGCCCTCCAGGATGTGAGTTTCAGCATGTAAGAAGCATGGACTTTTAAGCTGAAGAAAAGAGTTCAAAGAAGTTGAAACTGAAGAAACAAGCCTAATTCCTTTTAGTAGCACACAGCCAACGAGGTATGTTTGTTTAATTTCTGTATTTTGTTTTGCTTAGAGTGTACAAGCATTTGATATGAATATTTGTTCTTTATTTTTCTTAATAGTTAATTGCTGTTTACTTTGTGTATCTTCTTTAGTTTTCACGTACCGAATCTCAATAAATTCATCAGTTTGAGGAAACCACTTGTGTCTGGGCGTGCTTGAAAGGAGTTATACTCACAATAAACTGCCCGGCGCCGGACTGTTTTGTATGTTACACAAATGAATTAAATTCCCCTTCTTCATCGCTGATCTGGACTTTTCTTTTGTTTTTTTGCCAAAAGTCAAGTAATCGCTTCCTCCTCCGCTAACTCCATGCCTGAAATGAATGAATTTGTCACGAGCGAATAATAACTCATGTCCTACCTGGCTGCGCGACGTTCTAAATATTTTCTGGTGGGCTGTGGGCTGCAGGACCAAGGCTCCCTGTTTTTATTTTTATTTTTTAGAACTTTTTATTAACATATAAAGTTTAGAAACACCGCAGCGGAGCCAGCTCATGCCTTTTTTTTGTCTCCCACTCGACCTGTCAATCAATTCAGTAGGCGTGTCAGCAAATGACCAATCAGCGACCTCAGTTTGTCCCGTAGGTACACGCTCTGCGCGCAACTGCTCAAATTACAACAAGAATTTGGAGCGAAAACGCGAGAAGGAAAGCAGAGCTGTGCCAGTGAACGTGTGCGCACAGAATACGCGCGTAGAGCGGCGTACAGGCCGTACGCAGAGCTCTGCCGGAGCCTTTACACGTTATGTACTTCTGCATCAGCATCCTCAAAGCAAAGATGGAATTTTAAGTGCTCTTTCTCTGCATGAAACTATACTGCTGCTCACAAATTGTCACTGAAGCTCTTTCTTACACATTCTGTACTTCTGCATCAGCATCCTCAAAGCAAAGATGGCATCTGAGGTGCTCTTTCTCTGCATGAAATCATACTGCTGCTCACAAATAGTCACTGTTCAAGTCTAGCTTCCACAACTCTCTCCCAGATCTTCATCATGTGAATGATCAACTAAATTCCCCTCTGTACATCACCCTTGTTCTTAAAAATGGCCACCAGCACCGTTCTCAATTCCTCAGGCATTTTCTCACCCTCAAATATGCCATTGAATACTTGAGAGTCAAAAACCTCACAGCCATCTCTCCAAGACATTTCCAAACCTCCACTGGTGTCATTGGTCCTACTGCCTCCCCCTTCATTCTTTTCAGAACTTTCTGAATTTCACCCTCACTAATCTTTCCCACTTACTGTTTCACAATTTTTATTACCTCTACTCTTCTTCCTCTTCATTCATTTGTTCCTCAAAGTACTCCTTCCATATTTCCATCACACTCTCCTCACTTGTTACAACATTACCATTCCTATCTTTAACAAGCCTAACCTGCTGCACATCCTTTCTAGTCTGGTCCCTCCATCTCGCCAATCACAATCACAAGTCCTTCTCACCCTCTTTAGTGTCCAGCCTCCCATACAACTTATTATACACCTTCTGCTTTGCCTTAGCTGCTTCCCTCGTTGCTCTACATTGCATCTCATTTTATTCCTGTCTTCTTTATTCAGTCCGCTCACTGTCATACAGTCGTTCTTCTTGACTAACCTCTTTCTTTGAATAGCTTCCTGCACTTCACTATTCCACCACAAGGTTTCCTTATTAAGGTTTCTTTTCGCTGTCCAGATGACACTCCAGATATCTTCCTACCTGGCTCTCTAGGTACTGTTGCTGTTGCCACCCTCAATCCTACGTTCTTGACTTTTCTCTGCTCCCTCTGTCTCTTGACTTATTTTCCTTTAGTCTTCGACTAACAGTAGCACAATTTCTGCTGACACCCTGTTTGTCTACAGCACCGGTGGCAGTCTTGTTAGCATAGGCCTCGACTGATGCGGTATGGTATCGCTTCGATAAACTCATGTTAGTTTTGGCAAAAGTGTTTTAACTTGGATGCTTTTCTAATACAGTACAACCTTCACCATTTAGCCAGGCTTGGGACCAGCACAAAAGATACACTGGTTTGTGATCCCTAGTGAATGGTGGTATTATTATTATTATTATTATACACAGTAGTGCTACTTTTAGCCTTTAGCTACTGTTCAGCCATTTTAATTGTTGCTAGTCTTTTCCTCTTTTTAATTAGTCTTTTACTACTTCAAACAAGATCTCGGATACAAGCGGCTGAAATGAGTTTTCTCCGCAGGGTGGCTGGACTCTCCCTTAGAGATAGGGTGAGAAGCTCAGTCATCCGGGAGGGACTCGGAGTAGAGCCGCTGCTTCTCCACATCGAGAGGAGCCAGTTGAGGTGGCTCGGGCATCTGGTTAGGATGCCTCCTGGACGCCTCCCTGGTGAGGTGTTCCGGGCATGTCCCACCGGGAGGAGACCCAGAGGAAGACCCAGGATACGCTGGAGGGACTATGTTTCTCGGCTGGCCTGGGAACGCCTTGGGATTCCCCCAGAGGAGCTGCTCCAAGTGGCTGGGGAGAGGGAAGTCTGGGCCTCCCTACTTAGGCTGCCCCGCGACCCGAGCCCGGATAAGCGGAAGAAAATGGATGGATGGATGGATACTTTAAACTTTGCTACTTTGAATTTTTTGTCCCATTTTTGATACTTTAGTTCTTAGCTAGCCTTTTGCTACTTGTAGATTGTAGCTACCCTTTTGCTACTTTACTGTTACTTTAGCTACTTTTAGCTTAAGCTAATTTTCAGTTTTTTCCCTATGGTTTTGGCTCTTTTAGCTAGCCTTTTGCTATACAGTATTTAACAATTTGCTAGTTTTTTGTTTTGAGTCAAATACTGTAGTGTGCTTTTAGCAGGTGTTCTTTTTAAGCTTTAACGACTCAGTTTTAGCTTCATCAGCAAATTTCAGCAAAGTCATTCAGCAGTCAGCATTCACACTGTGTTTTCAAAGAAAATTTAAACTGTCTGGTTAGAAGATGAGCAACTGCTGCAGATCTGAGACTCCTCTCTCCTACTTCGTATCTTTTCTGCTTCAACTGTGAGCATCAGCAGACTCTCAGATGATGCCCCTTGCATACAGAGTCTCTAAAGATGGTTCCCTTCACTACAGTATCACGACTTCAGCTCCACTCTCTCTCACCTGTCAACCAACTGGGAGCACTCTCCTACACTTTCTGTAACTCCCCAGGAAACCAGCAGCTCGGCCATCAGCGCCCATCTTGTTTGTCCATATATTATGATTCCCTTCACTTCCTCCTGGCTTCAACCGAGCTTGAAGATCCCTGTGGAAGGGGGCAAAATATTTCTACAGGGTTGTCAAAAATTAAACTACCAGTAATGTTAAAAGTGGGCATGTTTACCTGAAAAAGTAAAACATTTGAAATAAAAGAACATTTTAAAGTTAATTCCCACTCTTGTAATTGTGCAAGAAATGAATCTATGTACAGTAGAAACATCCAAAACTCAAAAACGTCATCAGATTGTCCTAGAATTAGGGGAAAAAAATGATCCACCTTATAACTGTGTGATGTAACAGCTAAAGATTTCCTGCAACAGTCTGTACAAAACCACATGTTTTTGTTTTATTTCAGATTAATCTGAGTGGACAAGATAGGCATTTATTTTTAAAGGCTAAAGATAAAAATGTCATATTTTATTTTGATGATAAAATTACTGTATTAATTCACAAAAGGATGGCTTTTTATTAATATGCATAGTTCAAACTGTCCGCAAGAGTAAGATGGGACAAGTTAAACTGAGATCATGTCATTATAGATCCAGTTTGAACTCTTTAATATTTAAGTCATAACACTAAACATCAGATATCTGGACATTAAACCAGAACCAAATCACATTTATGTAATTGTAATTATACATACATTGGTGTTCACTTATTTGGTTTTAAGTCAAACATGATTGTTTACTAAAATATATATATTTGGTTCAGTTGAATTAATTGCTTTGGTCATTTAAAAAAATCAGGTGCTTACACATGAAAATGCATAAATGTAGAAGTTCAAAAGTTTTGATGTGGGTAAATAATAACCATGCATTATGGACAGGGAGCGGATTATGCTTAACTCAAATCTTCTTCATTCTTCTTCTGACAAGTCCTGCCAGAGCATGATATGTTGTGCTTTTACTTTGTATTGAACTCCACTAAATGCCACACTTTGTATTATCTGCAATGTTTGCAAGATACTTATAAGGTGTGCTCTAATCTTGGGATACTACAAAATGTGGATGATAATTAATTTAGTTAAAACAACAAGAAAAACAACGGACATAGATTTTGGAAATATCTGTGCAATTTTCTGAACAAAATGTCAGACTCCACTGAAAAGTTGTGACAGGAGGAGGTTTACCTCAGAGTTGCATCACTTTTACTCTGTCTTAACCATGGGTTTGGAATTGAAGTTATTTTGGATTTAATAATAATTTAACCTTTTTTTCAAATATGCATTTTTTAAAGTTAGTTTTCATTCAGAAATGAGTCTTCCCATGCATGAGTATTTTTATTGGTTATTTAAATGAAGACACTGTGCATTATTCAGCTATATTGCCTGATTTTGTAAAGATTATGATTCCCTTTAAAATGTTGAATTATAATCTTTAATTTTACAAACATGGTGACATATAACCTAACATTATATGTATTGAGCTCAGACTGAACTAAGGATTTGGGGTACTAAACTAAATATAGACTTTAGAGTTATCAGCTTGTTAAGATGTAAACTTCATACTTTTCATTTTTGTTCTAAATAATATATTGTATTATTCCTGCACATCTCTTGTCTCCAGCTATTCTCTCACATCACCCATTCTTATTGACAATACTTCCCTTCGAACCTAGCTACTGATAGACAAACTATCCACACTTGGACTAAGCCCCTCCGTTTGTAACTGGGTCTTAGACTTCTTAATAAACGACCACAGTCCGTGAAGATCCACAACTTCTCCTCCTCCACCATTACCCTCAGCACTGGCTCTCCTCAAGGATGTGTGCTGAGCCCTCTTCTGTTCACTCTGCTCACATATGATTGTACAGCCACACATCCAGGCTGTCATATTGTTAAGTTTGCAGATGATACAGCGGTGGTGGGATGCATCACAAACAATGATGAGTCCAGCTACAGACAGGAGGTGGAACACCTGGAGAGCTGGTGCAAAGAGAATAACCTTCACATGAATGTGAAGAAGACAAAGGAGATGATTGTGGACTTCAGAAGGAACAAACACACCCACGCCCCACTGAACATAAGTGGATCTGCAGTGGAAGTGGTCTCCAGCTACAAATACTTGGGTGTACACATGAATGATAACCTCAGCTGGAGCAACAACACCACCAGCCTGATCAAGAAAGGTCATCAGAGACTCTACTTCCTCAGACGGCTGAGACGAGCTGGTCTGAGCAGCCCAGTTCTCACCTCCTTCTACAGGTGTGCAGTGGAGAGCATCCTGTGCTCCAGCATCAACGTGTGGCATGGAGGCTGCACAGTTGAAGAGAGGAAAGCTCTACAGAGAGTGGTGAAGGCTGCACAGAAGTCTGTTGGAGTCAGTCTCCCCACCATCACAGACATTTACACCTCCAGATGCAGGAAAAGAGCCACCTGCATCATGAAAGACCTCACTCACCCAGCACACTCACTCTTTGCCCCACTCCCCTCAGGACGGAGGTTGAGGAGCATCAAATGTAGAACCACTAGACTGAGGAACAGCTTCTACCCTGAGGCTGTTAGACTCATGAATAAATAAATAATAAGAATAAACACTGCAAAATATCACATCATGCTGATGCTGATCTGTTTTCTTGTTGCTGTGTTCATCTGTGACCATCTGCTCATACAGACTCGTGTTCGTGCTGCTGTTTATAATGATGTTTTTCTACTACATTAGGGCTTAGTGTATTACTAGTTGATGTTTTTCTTAGTTAATCCTAGATGTTATTACTGTTTTTCTCTTGCATTTGTTGTTGGATGTAACTGGGACCCTGTGTACATAATCTTGTTTTCATCACATGTACCACATGCAGTGCAAATGACAATAAAGACTCTCTGACTCTCTCTGACTCTACTGGTCCATAGTTCCCACTTAAGGCCCCTAGCCTTAAAGGGTTACATACAAATTTTGGTGTCAGAAGTGGGATTTTGAATTATGAGCTTTGCTTTTACAAACATGGTGACATATACATATTGCACAAAAAAGTAAGGGAATTTGTGTTTGGTCGTTATTTGTTTGTTGTATCATTACTTCCTGTAAAAAAATAAAAATAAAAAACTTGTTGGAAAGCCTGTTTATTTTCATTATACTGGTGCCACATTTGTTGGAAAAATACATTTTTTGGTTGAGCAGAAGAGTTTACTAGGTTGTTCTCCTGAAAGACCAAAAGCGTTTTCAGATAGTGACTATCAGCACTTTGGTCCTGTGGGTGTTTAAAATGCTCTATAAATAAAGCTGGTATGGTATTGTTTGGGGCTCCAGGTACCCCAAAGTGGCCAATACACAACCACATGTGACAAATGCTGTTTTGAGACTGGGATGCCATCCCACAGCAGCATGGAGGAGAGGGTGACATGGCTGGTGTGGCTGTGTATGGTTCTTCCACATCCTACTCAGGCCCCAGCTCATTAAATATGACTTTTGAAATTTGACATTATATCTTAAAATTTCAAACTTTATTTATACAATCCCATAACTAAACACGAATCAGTGGCAGAGTAAGTTGTTTGGAAATGGCACAGAAACTTTGACAAGTTTTAACAAAAACGACTTCTATTCCGTTGAAGACATTTTGCTTCCCATCTGAGGAACTTTCTAATTAGTTTTCATAAAGGAACATCTCATACAGTTAAAAGCGTGGAGCTCCACACTCTCCAGTTTTGTAATGTATTGAGAAATTTGATGGGAAGCCAAACATCAAAGTCCATGTGTTTTATCTTAAAAATGACACCCAAGGAAAAAGTATAACTAGTCTGCAACATTATTATGGAAATAAAAATGTGGACACACAAAGCTCATTATTATGCTTGGCCTCCTAATTGTAAACACCTTGCGTCAGCAGGAAAGTTTGTTCAGTCATCTTTGTCCTAGTTTGTGATGGAATTCCTTTTTAGGTTTGACCACAAGAGGGCGGTGTAGTGCGCATCCCGAGCGGTTCTGCCTTCAAATTAACAAAAGGCTTCATAATGGGTTGGAATAATTTGTAGACGTATAAACACTATGAGAAGCTGCAAAGTGTACGAGCAGCTATAAACACAAATTGCCGCAAGCCTGTGGCAGGTTTGGTCTCTTTTATTTTGCACTTCTTGAAACAAAATCACGTTTTGTTTCTTCCCTTTTCTCTCCGACCTTTTTGTTGAAGGAATTGTGCATCAAGTAATTTTTAATTAATTAAAACAAAAAATAAACGGCTACTTTAAATAAATTAACTGTTGAATACTAACCCACCGTTCTACTTTGTATCTGAAGGGTTTATTTCAGGTCCCTGGATTTATAACCATTAAAACACTGATCAAATTTAAACACTAGATGTTTAATTAGATGAGAAAACACAACTAGTAAAGCTGAACAAGTTTCAGCCTCTGGTACTGGTTGATGGATCATACCAGCAGCCTACCAGGAGCAGTGAGCTCCCGCCTCCTCTGACCTTTTCCAGACTTTTGATTGGACACTGCGCTTGTCGATCATCCGTCCTCCTCGTGTTAGGTTGCTCTGTACCGTTAGGATGCTCAGTTGATGGGCGTACCGAGCTGTGCACTAAAAGGAGATATACCCTTTATTATGTTATTTTTTTATTGTTGCACAACAAAAGCGCGCGTTTGCTGCTTTTGGCCGGTTCCTGTGCGACAAACCTCCTGGAGATCAGCTGTTTTTCCTCCTGCGCGCTGCTTCACGAGCGGCTTTGACGGTGAGAAAAAAAAAGGTTTTATTTTTTATCTTTTTTAAAAAACCTCATGAAAGAACAACACAACAAGGCAGAGCATCGCGGCTATAGCAGCACGTATCAGTGCTGGTCAGTTTAATTCAGGCGGTGTGTTTGTGCCTTCATGGCGGACACTGAGAACCGCACCTGCCATGAGGAGGACGCGGAGCTCCGCTCGCCGGACCTCACATCGGACAGTCAGACCTGAGGGACGTGCTTCTGTGGAGCCCTGATCACAGTTTTCATCCGTTGTTTTTACCCCCCCAATAAAAAAAAAACATCCCAGTGGAAGGATGACAGCTGATCGCTCCTCCTCTCCGTGGACAAAAACGCGCACCGCCTGAAAGTCTCCTCCTCAGCGCGGAACAAAGGATGGAGCAGAGGACTGTGACTGCATCATCCGGTGACATGCCTCACCCAAACGGGCTCTTTCATACACTCCTTTAAATTTGGGGGAGGAGGGGGGCACACCCATAAAAAAAAAAAAAAAAACACACACTCCATCATGCCTCCTCCTTTGCTCCTTGCGTGCTGACCGGCTGGTGGGAATGATTCTTGAGTAGAAGAA
>JBBPBX010036288.1:0-31563 GCA_038048925.1 Garcialebias charrua | reverse complement strand
TATATATATATATATATATATGTGTATGTATATATATGTATATATGTATATATATATATATAATCTTGATTTTTGTTTCTTTTTACAGCTTTCCAGTGGAAATCCCATCTATGACAAATATTATCGGCAGGTAATAAAATATATATTCTACCTTCTCTTTCTAAAACTATCCCAATATCTTTATTATTTGTTGTAGCAGTTTTGATGATTGCACGGTTATTATTTAGTGCTTGATTTAGAGTCAGAGTCAGAGAGTCTTTATTGTCATTTGCACCGCATGTGGTACATGAGATGAAAACGAGATTATGTACACGAGGTCCCAGTTACATCCAACAACAAATGAAAGAGAAAAACAGTAATAACATCGAGAACTAACTAAGAAAAACATCAACTAGTAATACACTAAGCCTAATATAGTGGGAATAAACAGCAGCACGAACATGAGTTTGTATGAGCAGATGGTCACAGATGGTCACAGATGAACACAGCAACAAGAAAACATATCAGCATCACCATGATGTGATATTTTGCAGTGTTTATTTTAATTTTATTTTTATTTATTCATGAGTCTAACAGCCTCAGGGTAGAAGCTGTTCCTCAGTCTAGTGGTTCTACACTTGATGCTCCTCAACCTCCGTCCTGAGGGGAGTGGGGCAAAGAGTGAGTGTGCTGGATGAGTGAGGTCTTTCATGATACAGGTGGCTCTTTTCCTGCATCTAGAGGTGTAAATGTCTGTGATGGTGGGGAGACTGACTCCAACAGACTTCTGTGCAGCCTTCACCACTCTCTGCAGAGCTTTTCTTTCTTCAACTGTGCAGCCTCCATGCCACACGTTGATGCTGGAGCACAGGATGCTCTCCACTGCACACCTGTAGAACGAGGTGAGAACTGGGCTGCTCAGACCGGCTCGTCTCAGCCGTCTGAGGAAGTAGAGTCTCTGATGACCTTTCTTGATCAGGCTGGTGGTGTTGTTGCTCCAGCTGAGGTTATCATTCAGGTGTACACCCAGGTATTTGTAGCTGGAGACCACTTCCACTGCAGACCCACCTATTACCAGTGGGGCATGGGTGTGTTTGTTCCTTCTGAAGTCCACAATCATCTCCTTTGTCTTCTTCACATTCATGTGAAGATTGTTCTCTTTGCACCAGCTCTCCAGATGTTCCACCTCCTGTCTGTAGCTGGACTCATCATTGTTTGTGATGCATCCCACCACCGCTGTATCATCTGCAAACTTAACAATATGACAGCCTGGAAGTGTGGCTGTACAATCATATGTGAGCAGAGTGAACAGAAGGGGGCTCAGCACACATCCCTGAGGAGAGCCAGTGCTGAGGGTTATGGTGGAGGAGGAGAAGTTGTGGATCTTCACATAGTAAAATGACAGAAATTCTGAAACTTTGCTTTATGTTTTTATTTGTTTATTTTGTTACATTGATTAGTATAAACTTAAACTGGTAATAACTGGTTTAATATGGTTTAATAAACTGTAGTGTTGAAGTCAGCAGTGATCTCTCTTCTTCCTTTTTAGTTCCAGCCTTTGTTTGGCTATGAATTAATAATGTTTCCCTTTGCCAACCAGTCAAGGCAGCAGTTCCCAGTAGGGCTTATAAAAGACCACTAAGCTATAATAGACTACCAAGCTAATACTTTTGGTTTATTATCTGTATCTATATCTGTATTGATTTATGTGAAACAAAGACTTTTGTATTCCACATGGTAGGTCTCAGTTTTTTATTTTACCCCCTTTTTGAAGTTGGGAATCTATTCTGAGCTTTGTTTTGAATCATAACCTGCTTATCTCAGTGTTGAGCACATGAAAAGCATCATATTTCATGGTTTGGTTGCCTCTTGTCTTTCCACAATGCTCTTGACTGCATGCAGGTGGATCCCACTGGCAGCGGGCGGGTGGCGGCGGCCGATGCAGC
The DNA here is from genome assembly GCA_038048925.1 of Garcialebias charrua. Taxonomy (NCBI): domain Eukaryota; kingdom Metazoa; phylum Chordata; class Actinopteri; order Cyprinodontiformes; family Rivulidae; genus Garcialebias; species Garcialebias charrua. The sequence continues at coordinate 29,638 of JBBPBX010036288.1, read as the reverse complement.
TCTATTCTTGAAGAGGTCGGGCTTGGCTGACATGGTCCTAGGCAAGGTGAGCGATGTTGCAGAACAAAAAACGCGTCTCTCTAGGCTTCAGTTTTCACTAGGTCAAAACAAATGTGTAAACTATGAACTGCCTTCCTAGATCTGGGATCTGTCTGACTCCGAAAGAAAAGGATTTCTTAATAAACAGGTGTGTGACACAGTGAAGTTTACGTCATCCAGAATGTGTTTCATGTGCTGTTTTGTGCTTTAATGCTGAAGAGTTTCATCTCCCCATAGCAATTCTTCATAGCGCTGCGATTGGTGGCTTGTGCTCAGAATGGCCTGGAGGTGGCACTTAAGAGTCTTAATGTGGCTGTTCCGCCACCCAAATTTGTAAGTTTGCTGCTGCGACCATGATTCTGTGTTGCTCCTGCTTTACATGGCACCTCTGAAACTGGAATGTGTCCATAAAAATACAGTATTTATACAATGCTGTCCTTTTAGTTTATCCTGTAGGTAAACGTTTAATTATACTGTTTTTAATTTAAATATATGTTTGCGTATTTGCAGCATGACACAAGTAGCCCACTGTTAGCAGGAGGAGTGACCACTGACCTTCCCTGGGTTGTCAAGGTGAGTTTTTACCTGCATACACTGGCAGCAAGTACATATAAACCAGAAATAAAAGTTGCTTGACATTCATTCAACCTTTATTTAGTCAGGTAAATCTTATTGAGCTTCGTTTACAAAAGATGACATGGATGTTTAAAAAAAAAAAAATTACCTTTGTTTCCCATCCTTTATAAATACTTTTTGTTTCAGAATACAGTATTTTTTATTGTTCACCACTGCTTACAACAAGGGTAATAATTTTATGATTCTTAACTATTCACCTTTCCCCAACAGCCTGAGGAGAAACTGAAGTTCGACGCCATCTTTGAAAGTTTGGGTCCTGTAGGAGGGATGTTGTCAGGAGATAAGGTCAAGCCTGTCCTGCTCAACTCCAAACTGCCTGTGGACATCCTGGGCAGGGTACGAACAAATAATTAAATTTGCTTTTTACAAAGTAATTATTAGGTCCTTTAAAAACCAAGAATGGCAATCATTTGCGCCTATAGGCTGGTACTAAAAACACTTTGTTAGAAATGCAGTGGAGGATTCTTGTTGCTTGTTGTGGTTTATTTTATCCGTGGTTTTGACGTATTTGACTTTGAATGCATGCCACATTTGTACGACAAACTAAGCGTCTAGACAGCAGGTGTTTCCACAACAAATGTACGTGGTCATCTGCAGAGTCACACGTGACATTTTATGATAAAATAGGAGGGGGGCTGCCGAGGACAGCCAGAGGCGAATCCAGAGTCCTGAAATGATGACAGAATGTTTATTCAGCTGGGCTCCTCTGAAAAGTCCATGGAATTCCTCAGTAGAAGGGTTGGGAGGGTGAGAGCATCAGTTTTACAAAACTTCTGCAGGCGTGTTGAGATAAGACGGCCTGTCAAGGCCAGTCAAGTGAGCCAAATTTTAGATAAACACGATTGTTTTGGGGACAGGCAGAACTTTAAAGACATCTACCTTCAGTCTGTGTCAGTCCACTCGCTTTTGAAATGTCTAAATTAAAATGACCATACCAATGGAACGTGCCTGAGAAAATCCCCGAGATCTAATCCATTCAGCCAAAAGTCTGGGTTTTCGAGACATGAACCAAACCATCATGTAAGGCAGGCAACCTGACCAGGTCCACATTTGCTGCTGACGTATTCCTTTTGTGTTAATAGACCAGAAACCAGCCGAATCCAAAAAGCAGGAACCAGTTCTAACTTCGTATAGCTCGCTCTTTAGCTCCGCCTATTGGAAATCCCCCCCGCGCGTCAGCGCCTACTGAATAGGCGGAGCTAAAGGGCTCCGCTATACTCGTAGAATCTGGGGTTACAATACGTAACCAACGTTTTCATAAATCCAATTAAATATGCGTCCTTAAGATCCACAGATGACAGCAGAGATGGACACATCATCAAGTCTTCCAAGTCGATGAGATATCCAGCTGTGTGCATGCCAACAGGGCAAATCGGCTCGCCTACAGCCTTTCTTCTTTTTGAAGAAATGTTATCAGTTGTGTTGAGGGACCAACTGACCAAATTGAAGTCCATAGTTATGATTCAGAAGATTTTGTAGAATATATACAGTATACAGTATAATATATATTATATAATTTTATTTTTTCATTCAACCTTTATTTATACAGGCTATCCTCGTTGAGCCACGGGGACTCATTTACAAGAGGGACCTGTTTCACTCACACCCAGGGTCAATTAATTTTTTAGAGTTACCAATCAACCTAACATAACATATAATATATATTGCCTGATATCAATTTTAGCATTTAATGTTATACAGGGTGTCTGAAAAAGACGTGGTTTATGACTTATCTTAGCTGGTACAGAGATTCAGTGATTAGGGATTTTCCCATATAAATTTTGATTAAAAAATGTGAAGTGAGAACTGGTATTGAGTGTGATCTCGGATCTGGGACACGTCAGCGTGGTGGGTTCGACCTTGGGGGAGACTCATAGCATGGATCAGTGGAATGGATTCCCACAATTAGGCCATTTTGGAATTGATCGTCCAGATGGACTCCAAGGCTGAAGGAAAAAATCTGTCTGCCTGAAGAAAATCAACAATCAAGCTTATCTGAATCTGACTCCCCGCCAGCCTTGGAAATGGGCTATCAAATTTCTCCTGGGTCATGAGTAACCAAGGATAACAAGCTGCATCTATCGCACCCTTACCCCCAGGAGAACTTTCTGTGAGTGCTTATCAGAGCTGCTGGCTGATCTGAAAAAGGCTCATGGACTAATTTCACCACCTCAACCTCAAATGCATATGTAATCCGTTTTAATTGTGCTTGCTGGTAGAGTTTTTTGATGTTTCAAATTGTGTCCTGATAGACAAGACGTGAAAGATCTTTTTAGTAATACCACTGTCTACCCTCATGGTTCTTCCCCCTTTTCATATCTAAGATTATTATTCTGATAAGGAATAAGATGGCCGCTCTGATTAATTAGCTGCAGCTTTGTACACTTAGTCCATCTTTTGGACGACTGTGCGTACATATTCCCGTTGTACCTCGGTGCAATGTCGATAAAGATTATTCTGATTCTGATCTTTCACTTAGCTGTGATGTACTGCACAATTTTGCAACGACTGATTGATGCTCAGCAGGATCATCTTTTTGTTGAAGGTGTGGGAGCTCAGTGACCTCGACAGAGATGGCATGTTGGACAAAGATGAATTTTCTGTGGTAAGAGTTGAACTATAATGCACATAAAGAGAAAAGTAGCTTTCAGCTTAGCGTTTGAACTGATATATTAAAACTTGAAGTGTTTCCTTCAATATAATACACCACTGGTCTTCCAGGCATTTAAATCGTAATTAATGTAGGATGGGGATTCTCTTTGGATATAGCTATCTGAGCATTTTTCCTCCAGGAATATTTTAAAAGTTTGTACATTCATGTATTTATAATACTGGACAACTTGAGGGATTTAGAGCTGAATGGAACCAACTCTATGCCTGACAGAAGTACAGAGAAGAATAAATGGTTGTATTTTGTATCCTGCTCTTTTTGCAGGCAATGCATCTGGTTTATAGAGCTCTTGAGGGCGAACCTGTTCCCATGTCCCTACCACCTCCCCTAGTTCCACCCTCTAAGAGGAAAAAACCTGCAGCCCCTCCTGCGATGCCTCTGTTACCCTCGCCCCCCTCTGCCAAAGACACTCGCTCCTCCCATGCTGGCTCCAAGACCATTCCCCACCCTCCCAAACCCAGTCCAGCTCCAGCCCCAACACCAGCAGCTGTCCCTGTGAGTATAGGTTCAGTCTCTCCTGTGCATGTAGCACAAAAAAGCTTCTTTATTTATTATTTTTCTGATAGATAACTTCACCAACATACAGTTACGATGATTTCAAACTGGCTTGCTCAGTGTGTTTTTCAAAAGAACAAGACTAGAAGGAGTGTAAAGGTGAGTGAATGTAGCGTGTTAGTGAGTTAGATTAGTTATAGGTTGTTCTGACGTCAACCTGTTGTTCTGGACCAAACCATGAAGTCTGTTTTGTTGCTTTTACAGTGGGTGGTGTCGCCAGCGGACAAGGCCAAATATGATGAACTGTTCAGCAAGACAGACGGTGACATGGACGGCTTGGTGTCTGGTGCAGAAGTCAGAGATATATTCCTCAAGACTGGACTGCCTTCTGCCACCCTCGCACGTATTTGGTAAGGAAGAGAAGAGTGCACAGTTCTGTTCTGTAAACGCCAGAGATCATTGATTTATGAAGCACTGGTCAGAAATGTTGTGGAAAAGCAGTATGGGACACAGTCTGTTTTATTTGTTTGTTTATTTAAAGTTTAAGCAGGGGAAAAAATAGAAACATTAGAAGAACTGAGGTGGAATATTTGGAGAAAAACATACAGCTTGGTTAAAATGAAGGACATAACTTTTTACACGGTGGAAAAAAGGCTTTGCTTTGATAGAATAAGGCTGAAAACACATTTTTTTTCCCATTAACATATTGGTTTTTAGGAGTATTGCTTTAATAAATCAGCCTTCCTACAAAACATCCCTGGAAAATAAGCTTTTATTTTAATAATAATACCTAAACTAATCTTATTTTTAGTTATTGCACATTACATGGTGATATTCTAAATGATGACTTCTTCTTCTTTTGGCTTTTCCCTTTTCAGGGGTCGCCACAGCGAGTCATCCTCCTCCACCTCACTCTGTCCTCTGCATCCTCTGTCCTCACTCCAACTACCTTCATGTCCTCTCTAACTGCATCCATATATCTCCTCTTTGGCCTCCCTCTTTGTCTTTTTCCTGGCAGCTGCATTTCTAACATCCTTCTACCAATATACCCACTGTCCCTCCTCTGGACATGTCCAAACCATCTCAGTCTGGCCTCCCTAACTTTATCTCCCAGTTGTTTAACATGTGCTGTACCTCTGATGATCTCATTCCTGATCTTATCCATCCTTGTCACTCCTAAGGAGAACCTCAGCATCTTCATTTCTGCCACTTCCAGTTCTTTCTCCTGTCTTTTTGTCAATGACACTGTCTCCAGACCATACAACATAGCTGGTCTCACCACTGTCTTGTAAACTTTTCCTTTGACCTTTGCTGACACCTTTTTGTCACAAATCACTCCTGAAACTTTTCTCCATCCACTCCATCCTGCCTGGACTCTCTTTTTCACCTCTTTACCACATTCCCCATTTTCCTGGACAGTGGACCCCAAGTACTTGAAGTCCTGCACCTTTGTGACCTCTGCTCCTTGTAGCCTCACTGTTCCACTGGCCTCCCTCTCATTCACACACATGTACTCTGTCTTACTACGGCTGACTTTCATTCCTCTTCTTTCAAGTGCATACCTCCACCTCTCCAAGTTCTCTTCCACCTGTTCCCTGTTCTCACCACAGATCACAATGTCATCTGCAAACATCATAGTCCATGGGGATTCCTGCCTGACCTCATCTGTTAGTCGGTCCATCACCAGAGCAAACAAGAAGGGGCTCAGAGCTGCAATCCCACCTCCACCTTGAAGCTATCTGTCACTCCTACAGCACATCTCACCACTGTCCTGCTGTCCTCATACATGTCCTGTACCAGTCTAACATACTTTTCTGCCACTCCAGATTTCCTCATGCAATACCACACCTCTCTCTTGGCTAATTCAATGTGTGTAGCACTTTGAGATTTTCACTAATGAAAAGTGCGTTATAAATTGAATTCATTATTATTATTATTACCCTGTCATATGCTTTTTCTAAATCCACAAACACACAATGGAGTTCTTTCTGACCCTCTCTGTACTTCTCTATCAACATCCTCAAAGCAAAGATGGCATCTGTGGTGCTCTTTCTTGGCATGAAACCATACTGCTGCTCACAGATAGTCACCTCTTGTCTAAGCCTTGCTTCCACAACTCTCTCCCAGATCTTCATTGTGTGGCTCATCAACTTAATTCCCCTGTAGTTGCTACAACTCTGTACATCACCCTTGTTCTTAAAAATGGGAACCAGCACACTTCTTCTCCATTCCTCAGGCATTTTCTCACCCTCAAATATTCCATTAAATATTTGAGTCAAAAACCTCACTGCCATCTCTCCAAGACATTTCCAAACCTCCACTGGTATGTCATCAGGTCCTACTGCCTTCCCCTTCTTCATTCTTTTCAGAGCTTTCCGGACTTCACCCTCACTAATCTTTCCCACTTCCTGGTCCACAGTTTCTATGACCTCCACTCTTCTTTCTCTTTCATTCTCTTCATTCATTAGCTCCTCAAAGTAATCCTTCCATCTTCCCATCACACTCTCCTCACTTGTTAGAACATTACCATTCCCATCTTTAATAAGCCTAACCTGCTGCACATCCTTTCCAGCCTGATCCCTCTGTCTTGCCAATCGGTACAAGTCCTTCTCGCCCTCTTTAGTGTCCAGTCTCCCATACAACTCATTGTACGCCCTCTGCTTTGCCTTAGCTACTTCCCTCTTTGCTCTATGTCCCATCTCCTTATATTCCTGTCTCCTCTCTTCAGTCCTCTCACAGTCATATTTCTTCTTGGCTAATCTCTTTCTTTGAATGGCGTCCTGCACTTCACTATTCCACCACTAGGTTTCCTTATCATCCATTCTCTGTCCAGAAGACACACCAAGTACCACCCTCTGCTTTTCCTTAGCTACTTCCTTCTTTGCTCTATGTCCCATCTCCTTATATTCCTGTCTCCTCTCTTCAGTCCTCTCACTGTCATATTTCTTCTTGGCTAATCTCTTTCTTTGAATGGCGTCCTGCACTTCACTATTCCACCACCAGGTTTCCTTATCATCCATTCTCTGTCCAGATGACACACCAAGTACCTTCCTACCTGTCTCTCTAATTACTGTTGCTGTAGTAGCCCAGTCACTTGGAAGCTCTTTCTTACCACCCAGAGCCTTTAACAGCTCGTCTCTGAATTTCTCACAACATTCTTCCTTCTTTAGCTTCCACCATTTGGTCTTCTTCTCTGATTTTACTCTTTTTCACAACAACAGTCATTCTACACACAACCATCCGATGCTGTCTGGCCACGCTCTCCCCTGCCACAACCTTACAGTCTCCAATCTCCCTCAGGTTTCCTCTTCTACACAGAATGTAGTCGACCTGTGTACTCCTTCCTCCACTCTTATAGGTCACTCTATGTTCCTCCCTCTTTTGGAAATAGGTATTGACTACAGCCATTTCCATTCTCTTGGCAAAATCCACCACCATCTGTCCTTCCTGGTTTCTTTCCTTGACACCAAACCTACCCATCACTTCCTCATCCCCTCTGTTTCCTTCACCAACATGTCCATTCAGGTCTGATGATGATGATGATGATGAATTCAATTTATAACGCACTTTTCATTAAAGCTGCTATATGTAACTTTTCTAACAATATATTTTTAACATATTTCTTCACTCTGTCACTAGATTGATGTTAGAGAGGTAATCTCTGAAAAAAACTAAAAAAAAATATTGTCCCCTTGCTTCTCCAGGTGGTAAATAAGCATTTCTAAAAAGAAAAAGTGACCCGCCATTTTCCATCCAATAAAAACAAAGTTTGTAACCAGCCAATAAAAACCGAGCTTGAATTTGAATCAGCCAATAAAAACAGAGCTTGAATTTGAATTTTAACAGACCACAAGGGGGCAGAGCCATATATGGCTCTGAGGGGGAGGGATCAGAATGCTTTGCTTGTTGAAATTTTTTCTAAGTGCTGATGTTCTACAGAAACTGCAGACTGAACCTTTAATGAAAATCTCAAAGTGCTACAAGGAGCAACAGAATTAAATGACAATAAAACAAATAATAAAACAATTAAAATCAATAACAATATCAGCTAAGATCAAAAGTAGAATCATGAGGAGGTAGAGTATGCTTGGTCGAAAAGAAAGGTCTTCAAGTCGCTCTTAAAGTCAACCACAGACTGTGGGGCTCTTAGACAGTCAGGAAGAGAGTTCCACAGGCGGGGGGCAGCCACACTGAAAGCCCGGTCTCCCATGGTCCTTAATTTGGTTCTCGGAATGTGAAGGAGATTGCTGTTCTGTGACCGCAGCGAACGGGTGGATGAGTATGGAATGAGAATATCCTTCAGATAATCTGGTGAAGTTCCGTGTAAGCATTGATGTGTAATGAGAGCAGTTTTGTACTGAATTCTGTAGGTGACAGGAAGCCAATGAAGGTTATGGAGAATTGGCGTAATATGTTCAAATTTACGAACTCTCAACAAGATCCTTGCTGCACTGTTTTGAATATATATAGGTCTGCTCCAATCACCACTCTTTCCTCCCTGGGAATACTCTCTATCACTTCATCCAGATCTTTCCAAAATGTATCTTTCTCCTCCCCATCACATCCAACCTGTGGAGCATAACCACTGACGATGTTTAGCATCAGACCTTCTACTTCTACCTTCAGGCACATCACCCTATCTGACACTCTCTTCACCTCTACTACATTCTTTGCCAACTCCTCCTTCAGGACCACCCCTACTCCATTTCTCTTTCTATCCACACCATGGTAAAACAGTTTGAACCCTGCTCCAATGCTGCGGGCCTTGCTGCCCTTCCACTTGGTCTCTTGGACACATAAAACATCTACCTTTCTTCTCTGCATCATGTCAGCCAGCTCTCTACCTTTGCCTGTCATTGTCCCCACATTTAGAGTTGCAACCCTCAGTCCTACATTCTTCACTTTCCTCCTCTCCCTCTGTCTCCTGACACGTTTCCCTCCTCGGGGTCTTCGACTAACAGTAGCACAATTTCCGCCGGCACCCTGTTTGTCAACAGCACCGGTGGCGGTCGTTGTTAACCCGGGCCTCGACCGATCCGGTATGGTTTCACTTTGATGAACTCGCATTATGGTTTTGGCAAAAGTGTTTTACATCGGATGCCATTCCTGACACAACCCTCACCATTTACCCGGGCTTGGGACCGGCACAAGAGATACACTGGCTTGTGCTCCCTAGTGGCTTCTAAAGGATGACTACAATATATATTTTTACCTTGCTACTAGTGAAATGTCACTTTATAGATTTTTATCCTCACGTGGCTGATTAGTATCTGTCATGCAGCGAGCCGGCTGTGTCCGCTGAACATTATGGTTGGACATGATGGTCAATCAGGTTAATAAAAGGCAGCCATTGCCTGAGGTTTAAATCATTATTCTCTTATATAATTCTGCATCTGGTTTTCAGGGAGCTCTGTGACATTGGAGACATAGGGAAGCTGACGCGGGAACAGTTTGCCCTGGCACTTTATCTCATCAACCTGAAGCTGACGAAAGGCCTGGACCCACCGCAGAGTCTCTCACCAGAAATGATCCCTCCTTCGGACAAACAAAACATCAAGCATGTGAGAAACTTTTGAGGAACTGAAGTGTTAAAGAACATTAGGTAGAGAGGTAGCTTGTTTAAAAAAAGTTTGATATCATTCATTAGAAAAACAGAGCAGCAGCAGAAGATATCTTGCATCAAAAACGCAACTTTTTTTTGTACTTTTAGACTTGCAGCTGCATTTGTTTCTCATTTCCTCTTCGTTTTTCTTCCTTTTCTGGTTTCCTTGTATATTTTTGCATTTCAATCACTTCATGTGCAGTATGGCAACACAGGTGTTTTTGATGCATCTTATTACTTTTGACAAGTTGCCTTTTTTATTATTTCTCATGTCTTAGCTTATTTTCTGTTAGACTACCCCCACATTGTCTTTTAGTCTAAAATAACCACAGTTATACATTATCTACCGTAGATACCTGTTCTTTAAAGAAAGTTGAAATGGTGTCGAGTTTTATCTCTCTGTGATGTACCTAAAACACCACATATGTTGGTAAAAGTGATTTTTAGTTTTGAATTATGTTTAACTTCTTTCATATAGAAGAAGTTGTAATATGTGCTTCCCTAATTGTTGAACAACGTGGCATCAATGGCTGTAGATTATGATGATAAATCAGTCAAAAAAAAATCACACAAGAGTTCAAGAAGGATTATATGCTTACAGTAAGATCCACAAACGTACCACAAGTTTTACAAATACGTACTACAAGATTCACAAACGCGTAAACAATTTCTCAAACGCATTTCAGTTTGCACAAGTATGAATATTCTGTGCATACAGTTTGTCAACTGCACATGCATGAATCGCCTGCTATGGATGAATCGGTAAACATGATTGCATGGATCAGTTTGTCTGTACAGTACATGTGACTTTTGAGACTTTCTTGCTGCGTGAAAACTTGAGACATCTGAGCCTTACCAGATTTACTGAGTTATTGGGAGAAGACACATTCTTAACGTGGCACCAACACCTATATTAAAACGCAGAGACTGATTTATCATCATAATTGATAAAGTCAAACTAAAACAGGGGCAAAAACACCACTGTCTCCTCCCTGACTAACTTCTCTAGACATTGTTCTCTAACCACATTTTGATTGTGTCTCATCAGTGGTTTCATACAATGGTTCCTATTTTACACGTTGATCCTTCTATTCTCTAATTGTCATGTCTTGTGCAGAACAATGCTGCTAACCTGGCTGCTGACTTCACTGCTATTAAGGAGCTGGACACTCTCAGTAATGAGATTGTCGAACTACAAAGGTAATCTTTTATCCTTTAAGCTTAAAATAAGTCATAGATACACTTGCCGAAGCCATATTGGCAAAGGTTATTTGCCTTGTGACGACATTGTCAACAGCAATGGAATAATCTAGAAACTGGTTATAGTTCATTTATTGCAATGGTTATAATGTGGTTTGTTTAACTTTTTTAGATGGTAATCATCTCACCCAATAGAAATTAGCATCTGGCATTAATGTTAACATGTGTCTCATCAAATTTTGTAAGGTAAATGTGAGTTAGAGCTTCTCTGGTAAATTATCTCATAAATAGTATTTAAATGTAGCAATTGCATCATGTAACATGATTGGTTTAGAGCTTTTGTAAAAACAAAAAACAAAAAAAAACAGCTGTCAGAATCAAGAGCAGAATTGTCCAGCACCGTGCAGCATTTCCTTCATATTGAGTTTAAATGTTTGCATTATTTTGAACGACACCATCTCAGTTTCACTTGTTCTCATCATCACTTACTTTTTATACCGAACAGGACTGAGGTTCCTCCATAAATGGAAGTTGAGAGTGAGAAGTGAGAAAAGGGTCTTTCAGTCCTGTATTTTAACACACACACACACAGTGAGAAGTCATTCATCATGTGAAAGCTGTTCGAGGGAAGAAAGCTAGAAATGAAAGCGAGGTTAGAGTTTAGCTTTAAACAAGCGTCAGATCAAAATTAAAAGAAAAAAATAGGCGATGGACGTTTGCAGCTGCTTCAAGTTTTGGCAGCAGCGTTTTCTTCAAAATAAGGATGGTGATGAACATGATGGGTAAGATCAGACACGAGCTGGCTGTAGATTTTCTTCTCAAATATGAGATGAATTTCATTTTTGACGTGAAGTGAGAGAGAATCTAAAATAGGCTGTGTTTGAAAGTTATATTTGGAAGTGGGATGTGTTTGATTTATTTTTAAAGAGGACATCTTAGATCTTATTACCGGTACTGTTTTTCTTTTACATTTTATTGTTGGGTGCAACTGGGACCCTGTGTACAAAATTTCGCTCCACCCCTTGTACCACATGTGGTGTGTATGACAAATAAAGAAACTCTGACATCCAAAACTGAAATGAATAGTTTGTCGTTACTTGACTATACAGTAATGCATTTATTGAGTATAAAACATATGAAAAAAGAGATCTGAATTAAAAAATATATATTTGTTAAGTGGAATAACACTCAACTGTGCGTGTTTAGACTGCTTTCCTGTTTCTATCGTTTGAAGAGATTTATTAGCAGAGATGATAGTTTTTGGCAGATGACTGTAATGGTATTACTGTGTGGTGTTAAACTTAGGTGTTTTGCTGAAAATTCAATCTTTCCAATTGAATTATATAAATAAATTAAAAAAGGAAGATCTGAAAAGACTGCAAAGATTGATGTCTTAGTTTGGCTCATCATGACTCATCTCTCTTCTCTCTCCCTGTTCGACCATCTGCTTCTCTCTCCTCATAGCCCACACATTTCTCTGCACTCACTGGGTCCTGGTAGTCTCACTTTCTAATCCTTTACACTGCATCACACAGCTGCTCCAGCTGTGGATGTTTGTGCTGTGAAGTGATTTCAGAGCAGGATAATGGTAGTTCGGGGAAAGGAGGTGATGGTGTTTGAGAGACGGGGTGAAGCGTCCTCAACTGACACTTGGATGTGGCTGGGCGGGGTCTGGTTGCCTGGTCTAACATGCCTATCCTCGGTGGCTAACTACTTCCATTTTTTGTGCTGGACCCCCAGAGAGAAGGGCTCTGTGGAAGAGGAGATCAAGGAAAAAGAGGAGGCCATTCGACAACGCAGCAGTGAATTGCAGGTGAGGTTTCATCATCTGTCTTTGGTTGAGTTTGTACCCGTTTCCAGTCAGACCAATTTATGGGGTGAAATAGAGCTCTTTGTTTTTTTGTATTTTCTCCCGTCTGACTAGAGCTTGAGCATACCTGATGTGGTTTTATACCACATATTTATCCTTTAAAAAGATTCAGCTCAGCAGGAACCACGTTTTCGAAAGCATTTGCTACAATAGAAAATGCTGGAGATTATTATTGCAGTTAGTCCACAGTTTGATATACCTGTGCAGAAATGTAGTTAATACAGGACAAGGCTGGTTTCTTCTGGTAGGTGTGTCTGCCTCCCCAGAGCCTGAGCAGTCAACTCTATTTTGGGAGCAGATTGCTTAAAGGGTTAGTCAGAGCTGCTTTTGGGATTTCAGTCTTGGTGTCTCTGTATATGTGTGTGTGGGTGGGGGTATCTCATGGGAGTATGGTGCTCTTGCAGAAAAATCCATCCATCCATTATCTTTACCTGCTTCTTCCTTTTCGGGTTGGGGGGTCACAAGTGCCCATGTCCAGCAGTCGCTGTACGTACGAGTGGCAGGGGACACTCTGGACAGGTCTTCATCCATCACAGGGACACAGTAGTTGCATTTGGGCCTATAAAATCCGGCCTGGCTCAAGCCCATGGGCATTTTGTCTAAGCCTGATCTGACCCAACTATTGAACTCGAGAATGTTTACGGATCTCATCGGAGGGAGCTGTTGATTATTCCATCCTTATCAGAACTCTTACAGTGACCTCGAGAGTTTCTATGAACATTGCTCATTGTTCTCGGTGTCTCCCCCCATCTGCAGATTGTCTACGTCACTATGTGCGTATCTGTGCGAGGTGTTTTTTAATATTATAATTTTTTTTCTCAGGCATGAAGAAAGATTTTAATAGGAATTTTTTTCGCCTTCATTTCCTAATGTGTTTAATTTCATTACTTTTTGTCTGTCTACGCAGAGCTCAGTTGTAAATGAGTCTTCGAGGCTCAATGTGACTTATCTGTCTAAAGGTTGAATGAATAAAGGTTGAATGAAAAAACCTGTCTAGGTTGAATGAATGAAATCTGAAAAAATACTTTTTTTTTTCTTATTAAGCTTTTACTGCTTTTGTAAGCAAATCAGTTTGACATAATTAAATACATTTCAAAGAAGGAAAACTATAAGATTTCTTGTTTATTAACAAGTCACCAAATGGATATTAACATACAAAATGAATAGCCTAGAAAATCAACTCTAGAGTCAGGCTATTATACAGATGAACAAAATATGTTAAGAGCAAAATTATTTTGAAAAATATAGAACAAGGCTATTTTAATTGAACGCACTGCTCGCTTCGGCTTTTGTAGCTTCAGGTGCTGCAACTTCCTTCACTGCAGATGACAGCAGGGTGCGGAGCGAGACGTGTGCAGCCGATGATCCAGTTGTCCATCTGAAGCTTAACAGGACTTTAAAAAAAAAACCTTTTTCAACTGGCCGGTGGGACCTGAGCGTACACCTGACCTGACACACATCAGCAGGCTTTGTAGAGAGAGTTCTCCTGTTTTTAAGCTTTTGTTTCATACTTTCCAGCTCCATTATGTCACTTGTGATAAGAGCAAAGGGCGGGCGGGGCCACATGTGCACTTGTTGTGCAATGCTCCAGCACTACTCTCTCTTTTCACAGTCTGATTAACTGCTCAACTCTATTTTCTTTCTTTCCTCGTCCTCAACATATAAACTTACTGCCTCCCCCTCTACAAGTAGACCAACATAATTTTATATCGTGCATTCTTATGTAGTTTTCTTTGTGCTGTGTGATTTGTAAAACCGCAGCAAAAGTCAGAGACCGACCCGGTCCGCCTATCAAGCTCATAATTTTGGCCCTAATCTTGGGTCTGGCATGGGCTTGGGTCAGAAATCGCCACTTTAGGACACGGAGACAAATGAGACAACCATTCATTCTCTCAGGCACACTAGGGACAATTTAAAGTTACCAATCAGCCGGACGGGATTTGAACCTATGATCTTCTCGCTAAGAAGCAGCAGCTCTACCAACTGAGCGACCGTGCCGCGCAGGAAAGTCCTTCAGTGTTTTTATGTGATGTTCATTCTTGGACATTTCATTTTATTTATTTCCAGTGGAGCCTTCACAAATTCAAGTGTCACTGCCACTTTCCACAGAGGATGGAGATTTATCTGTGGCATTTACACGGCTATAACAAATCATAAAATGGTGTGCTCAGCTTTTCTGTTTTATTTGATTTATTCTTAGAAGAACTCTCATTATTTATCCTTAAATTGCTGCTGTTGGGTTTAATTTTTCCTGCAGGACCTTCAGCACGAGGTGGCCAAAGAGAGTGAGGAGCTACAGCGACTCCAGGCACAGCGTCAGAAAGTCCAGGAGGCTTTAGATGAGCTGGACCAACAGAAGAGCTCCTTGGAGGAGCAGCTCAACCACATTCGACAGCAGACCACCCAAGAGACTCAGCTTGTAGGTTTTTTATTTATTTTACAAACTAATAACTATTAACTAAAGACGAGACACATTTCAGGAATCTTTTTACAAGAATTATCAGAGAAGCTGCACAGCTTCCAACAAATACACTTGTGTATTTCTAGATCTCATCTCTGCAGTCCGAGCACGAGGAGCAGGAGCAGAGGATATGTCAGTACGAGGAGGAGCTCGTGCAGGCGCGAGAGGAGCTTCTGGCTCTGCAGGAGGAGAGCAGGAGGCTGCAGGAGACTGTCCGGGCTGCGCAGGAGCAACTCACTCCGCTTCAGGAGTCTGTGCACGACTCCTTCACACAAGTTTCACAGGTCAGAAACTTCTTATGTAAGCACAGAACTATTTAAAGTCTCATATTCATCTAATGGAAAACGCACAACCTTACTGAAACAAAATGAGTTGCAACAATTGTTTTATACACACATGGATTCAACCCTGAGTGCTTCCAAATGAAATCAGATGCAATGTTGCCCAAGCAAATTCTACAAGATCTGAGTTTGTTCTTTATTTTATTTTCTGCTGATCTGTTTTCCTTTTAGGTTCAACAGAAAGTCAAAGACCTTCAGGTAGAGGAGAGGTCCGTGACGGCACAGCTCAGCTGGAAGAGAGCTCTGGAGGACAGCTCTCCTGTCATGGTGAACGGATCATCCCATCCTGCTGCAGAACTGGACCTCTTCCACGAGGATCAGCCAAAAGAGCTGAAGGAGGAAGCGCCAGCTGCTGCCTGCAGTCAGCAGAAAGAACTTTCAGATACAAAGGAGAGAGAAGAAGAAAAGGAAGAAGGGAGTCCAAAGACTCTGGAGGAGGAAAAGCAGAAACCTTCTGCCCTGGATGATTTCTATAAAAGTTTTGTCTCAGCTGATTTGTACAGCAGTTTGTCAAAGCCACAAGAGAGCACTGTTGGGGTAATAAATATACTCAAATCACTTACATTAACTGAAGTCACTGTTAAATACTTTTTGAAATGTACAAGTACAGTAAACCTAATATATATTTGCTGTGGTTGTAGTTCAGGGCAGATCTGCCACATTTGGCACTCTCTTAAAGGTAACTGTTGTCATTGCTGTTTTCTCTGAATGCATCAGGACAACTTTTTTTCACCTGAACTCTCCTCTGAGATCATCGATGAGGATGATGACTCGTCTAAAGACTCCCCGCTAAAGGTAAAGTTCCAGCTCATCGAGCTTTACCAGGGTTTATTTCAACAATATTTGATCAGTTCTCCAGTTCTGGTCACAATTTAGATGTTTTTTCTGTTTTTTGTATTGCGTTTAGTCAGTTGTTACAAACTACTTTTAAAACCTATGTTTGCTTTACCAAGTTATCTTTTATAAAGTTTATCAGACACAAGCGGTTAATCAAGCAGCATCAAGTCAATTTTCACTAAAGCATTTATAGACACTACAGCAAAACATGTTCAGAGTAAGAGCAGATGTTGTTTCAGAGATGAACATCTGTGTTGATGCTTGTCATCAGAGCCGTGTGCTGTCCCAACAGGTGGATTCTCCAGAGCCCGAGAACAAACCAGAGCCTGCAGGCTTTACAGAAACCAGCACCTCGTCACCACCTCAAGTGGAGCCTCGCTCCTTGCCGCCTCAGACGACGCCCCCCTCCCTGCCTGAGGACTTCTTCCATTCAGACCCTTTTACTGATCGTAAGCGCTCACAATCAAAAGTCTGGATTTATACTGAGTTTCTACCTTTTGTAGGAAGGATCAGATATTTGTAATTGATTCATTTTGCTGTTTTTATATAAAACACAATTGATTGATGTCTCCAATATGTGATTTTATTTTATTATTTTTTGTAGATGATCCATTTAAAGATGATCCCTTTGCAAAAACCATTGTTGCAGGTCAGTTCTCCAATTCTCTGTTTTACTTGATCAACAGCCTAAAGATTTTCATCGTTAAATGTTTGACGTGCATTTTTTTTTCTGTATTTCTTCTCAGATCCTTTTGGTGGAGATCCGTTCAAAGGCTCAGACCCGTTCGCTGCAGACTCCTTCTTTGTACAGACCTCCAGCTCTGCTTTTTCCTCCGAGGACCCGTTCTCTGCTCCAGCTGACCCATTTGGTACTACTCCTGGCATCCCAGAGCCAGACCTGTTTGCAGCCAAGCTAAACGATACAGCTTCGCCACCAGCAGCAGTTCAGGATCCATTTGCTTCCAAAACCACCAATCCATCTCCTGCATCCAAGGATCCTTTCTGCTCCACAGGACCCAAGAATGCTGATTCAGATCTATTTAGAGGCAAAATGAACATTTCAGGGGAGGTTGATCCATTTTGTTCAAAGGATGAAAGGACGGATCCCTTCAGCTGCTCTCCAAGTTCTGATCTAGCACTGGTGAGTGAAACTTTGCTTCAATCTCCCCAGTCTATTATCATTCTTAACCCATTTAACAAGTTCACATTTTATTTTAAAAAATACACTGGTTTTATGTACACTTGCAAGTAGGGATGGGGCCGATCCGATCCAGTATCTGTATCGGCAACCGATACCAGCATAATTTGCATATCTGATTTTCCGATCCAACCTGCCGATATTTCCGATCCATAATGCACATTTGCCTTGAACAGAGAGCACATGTATTACATCATACTCTGTGACTTCTGTCTTAACATTGTGTGAGCTAAACCCAAAGACGACACTCTGAGCCTCACAACAGGAAACACCCAAACTTTAATAACACACAAGAGGCAGGTCTATATCACAGACGTCCTTCTGACTCATGGTGCAGCCCGGAACACTAAAATACCGCTAAGCATTATGGGAAATCAACACAGTCCACTGCACGTTTTTTTTGTTATGTTTTTGATTGTGGCACTATGAGTTGTAATTCTTGTTGGTTTTGATCAATGAATACAGATTTAAACTATACATTGAATTTATAAATGTCAAGTCAATGTATAGTTTACCGTAAACACCGGTGTATAATACGCACTTTTATTGCTCATTTGAATGTCCTGCGTATTATACACCGAAGCGTATTATCTACAGATTTTTTCCCATATTTTTAGACCCATTTTTGGCTCTGATTCACTGTTTTTTATTTTGGCCTAAAAATGGTGCAGTACCAGTTTCGGCCGCTATGGGCGCTAATGCACCCTGTAGTCTGTTTACCTGCAGACTGTACCTGGAGGCGTATCCTGGCGCCATCTAATGGCCATAAAAAAGACTGTCACGGCAGTGCGTATTATACACCGAAGCGTATTATCTACCGATTTTTCTGATTTATTTCCAAATATTGGCCAAAGCGTATTATACACCGGTGTTTACGTAAATCTCTATCCATTGATCAAAACCAACAAGAAAGGGCAGAAAGAAATTAATTATTACAGCCTCATATACCTGAACGGTATCGGATCGGGAAAGTATCTGTATCAGTCGATACCCAGATTTAAGGATCGGATCGGAAGTAAAAAATGTGGATTGGTGCATTTCAAGTAGGGGTGCACCGATAAATCGGCCGGCCGATTTCTCGGCCCCGATTTCCTTAATTTTGGGAAATCGGAAATCGGCCAATGCTTGCATGAGAAACCGATTTTACAGATTTTTTTGTTTAGTTTTAACAACAATTGTCTAAACTTCATTTATATTTCAGAGCACTACCTTGTGACCAGTTAAAACATGTTTGTATTGTTTCTAGAATATTGTTCAAGGGTCTGTTTTTCAACAAAATAAGATTGAAATTTGAAGGTGCATTGTGACCAGGGCCGGCCCAAGCCTCTTTGGGGCCCTAAGCGAAATTTGGATGGGGGCCCCCTGTTTCTACTAATAATGTGAATTACTGCAGATGGTTTTACCATTCTCCCACCTGATAAAACATATTGCAACTCTGACAGTCCTTTTTAATGTATATTTGTAATTTATTGCAGGGATGTCAAACTTATTTTAATTTTGGACCACATCAAGTTCATGAATGTCCTCAGAAGGCCAGACATGGCAGAATGTATTGATAAAACTGCCTATGAATAAACTGGTAAAATCAAACTTTCTAAAAATAAAAAATAAACTTTGCCCATCATGCCTTTTGGGGAAAGAAAAGGTATCCTTAATAGGCAGTGGTCCTCTCATCACCTGCTCAGTCCTGTTTACTTCTGAGAGGAAAGATAGCCACTCAGCTGGGTCCATTGGCAGAGCTGATGATCCTTGGTGTGGCTCAAACTTTGATGTGGAAGCTTCTGAGAAAGAGACAAAAGAAAGATATATGGATGCAGTTAGGTAGTTGGAGTGAGGACAGAGGATGCAGAGGACAGAGTGAGGTGGAGGAGGATGACTCGCTGTGGCGACCCCTGAAAAGGGAAAAGCCGAAAGAAGAAGAAGATAAAAATACTTTGATACTTTGCATTTTTGCTTGTAGTAATAAAACAAATCAGCCAGTAAAACTGAAAATTTCTTCAGACATGTTTAAACAGTATTTGTTCCTCCAAAGTCTTCTATTTTCTGCTTACGTTGTAAATTAAATTTTTACGAGTTAGTTTAGGAGTTATAAAAAGGATGTTATGCAGTTAACTTACCAGGTAGATCAGAAGTGATTGTAGTGGGCACAGAGGATGGGGATGATGCTACACTTTGCTCTAAAGAGGACAAAGATGGACATAAGATGAAATACATACTGTACATATGCACACACATTCCTTGCATACTTTCATTACATACTCTGGAGTGTAATTGCTATAACTAAAAATTAATTGTATGCTGCATGGTGAGTCTTTCTGTAGTTGATGCACTGCACAGCTGAGCCTGGTCATGTGGACTTTCACTGAGATTCTGTGCTGACAAAATATTTTAACAGTGCTCCTGCAGAATTTCACATAAGTTTGTGTAAAAATTGTTTATTTTAGTCAAATAAATTATCATGCTCAACAGTCCACAACATATTTCAAACTCAAGCATAGCTATAAGCTGTTAATATATCAATACTGTATAGCCTGATGTAAAACATTTGACTAGCAAATGTTATGTATTGTGAAGTTTTAATTATTGCTATCAAGCGTTAGCAAAAACACTGTTTTGAGCCAAAAAAAAAAAAATGATATACCGTAGTGCCAATCAACTCACATAAAATTAAAACTCAGTTATTAACAAGTACAAACACGGCAGTGCTAGCCAGCTGTTTAGCAGCTGCACAAATATTTTTTGATAAAAGAGACGTACTTTGTACAAACATACCTTTATCTTGCTGTTTTTTTTATCTTCTTCTTTTTTCCTCGTCCTTTTTTCAGCCCCTGAAGGATATATGCCCTTTTTTGCGACATTATCTAGCGTTAGTTGTGTCAGGTGCTTAATTAGCTTGGGTGCGTACTTCACATTGCGGCAAGGAGCTCAGAAACCTGTGAAACAGGATACTGGGGCCCCCACTAAGGGGGTTCCCAACTACCTGTCATTTCTTTCTTTCCTTTCTACTAGAGCAATTTCTACATATTCAAGTATACATATACACACAAATATATGATATATATGTTATATAAATCATTATGAAAATAAAAATCTGAACTTTATGATGAAGTTGTGTGTAATAGAATCAAATAATAAAAAAAATGAAATAAAATGTATAAAAACCAACAAAACTCAGCTCCTCTTTGGGGGCCCCCTTGTGACCCTGGGGCCCCAAGCGCCCGCTTACTCTGCTTATGCCTTGGGCCGGCGCTGATTGTGACCTTACAACATCTGAAATTTGAAGGTGCATTGTGACCTTACAACATCTAACAGTGTTGCTTCAAAAACAAAATCAGTATTGGCCAAAATCGAAATTGGCAGGTCAGACTTTGTAGAAATCGGTAATCGGCCAAAAAACTGCAATCGGTGCACCCCTAATCACAAGTGCAAGATTCCCCACCACCCCCCAAACCCCCCCAAAAGGATAAAATACCCTTTTTTCAAACAACTGTGACATTTGTTTAGGTTCTGAACATTTTGAGAAATTTTATTTTGAGTTTTGCCTTAAAAAAAAACTTCTAGTTTATATGAATCAAGAACAGCTTTGAGTTTACTTGAGTTAAGCCATAATTAAATATGTAGTTTTAGAACAATTTACTTGGATTTTGGAGGGTTAAAATAACTGAAGAGGAGTTATTGTTGTAGACAGTTATACTTGTTTAATTGATCTTGTGCTTTTTGAAAATATTTATTGGATTTTAATTGACAAAAAAAAAAATTAAGACTTGATCATGACCAGTCTGATGAAATAATTGCTTTTATTTCTGCATTGTTTGTGCATTCAGTAAAAATAATGTGTGAACTCTGCAGTAAGGTTGATTATAATTTTGTATGCATTACTTTTAAAACCCAACAAATCATTTAGCCATTTCCCTTAATCTATCAGTCTGTTTTTTTGTTTTTGTTTTTTGTAGAAGGACCCTGCACCAACCAATGACCCCTTCGCTCCAGGCGGTACTACAATGAGCGACACTTCTTCTGAGCCTGGAAAAGAGCCAGGTATTTTGGCGCCACCTTCTGGGAATAAACAAACATTACAATAAATAAATAAAAAGTATAGTTGTGATGCTCGGTCTGTTTTGTGATTATTTTAATTTTTAGATCCATTTGCTGCTGTGTTTGGTAGTGAGTCATTTGGAGGAGGCTTTGCAGATTTTAGCTCTTTGACAAAGGTAATGCTTAATGTTGGGTCACATCCTGCTGTTCACAGAAACACAAAGTTACTAAGTCGACTGAAGTGTTGCACACTGAAGGAGAACTGATGGTTCATTTTGTTTCCTATATTGTAAATGTGTATGTAATTATTTGATTCTTTTTGCAACATACACCTTTAAAGCACTTCACAAGTATTCTTGGAGAGTACCGGTACTTTGTGTTTGTTCATGGGGGCTATGCATGCACTCATGAGAGGGATTTCTTGTAGGGACACTTTGTTTCTATATTAGTATGCAACTCTGGAGCTAACGATCCTTCACATTCTTGCTAACCTTGCTGCATGGATTATCTAACAGGGTTTTTATAAGCATATTTAATAACTATTTATGGTGTAGGCATTTTGGGTTTGCCATAAAAAATTCAGAAGCAGTCGTTTTACTTTTTTGTTTTCAAATAGAAAATAAGCTTTTCTTTAATGGGATGTAAACTTTCTGTTCCAGTCAAATGGTCCTGACCAGTTTGGCATCAGCAACAAGAACCTGTTCCAGGAGGACAGCCAGTCTGCCAGCTCTGACGTGCCCCCAGCCCTGCCCCCTAAAACGGGTACGCCAACTAGACCTCCCCCTCCACCTCCAGGTCAGTAACTCTCCCCTTGAAGGAGGCGCACATCATCTGAATGTAATATTTAACTGCGTGAGTGTTAAATCTTATTAAAATTAACGTTTTTCTGTGTTTTCGTCTGTAACTGCTACTTCAGGTAAGAGATCATCGATCTCTAGAACAGAATCCTCCGAGTCCTTCCAACGAAGAGGACACTTCATCCAACAAACTTCAGGAGACTTCCCTTCCTCCTTGCCTGCCAAGGATCCTTTAGCTGACCCTTTCGCCCCCTCCTCCCCTCCTCGGCACAACCTGCGGGAAGTTGATCGATTTGCCAGCTTCGACAAAGTGAGCACCTCCCTCTCACCATCTCCCTCACCTCCACCTGAATGTGAATAGTCACACCCTCTTTTCTTTCCAGCAATTGAAATGAAGCTAGTTTTTCGGGAATGCGACAACCCCCAAGCAAATTAGGAAAGCCTTTTAAATCGCTCCATCCACTGCCATTAAAAACAACCTAAAGAAGAGGGCTAAATGCATTATCTAAAGTTTTACAAGGTAGAATGTATGCTTAAATATATATTTATGCTTATTTAGCCTTGACAAAATGTTACTAGTTTTTGGCTTGCTGCTTTTGTATACTTGAGCTCCATGTCAGTGCTGTTTTTTTTTTTGTTTGATTACTTCCTCTGTGACTATCGCTTGTCTGATTTATGTTGGACTTTCACTTAATTTAAGCCTTATGCTTGGCATTGCACTGTCTTAGCCTGTGAGAAATGTACAGTATTATCCAGCCAAAATATAGACAAATTAATATATTAAGTCTGCCTTGACAATGAATTCAATTGTAGCCACAGTCACAAGTTCTGTCACAAACTGGTTACAAGTTTCTTGATGTTTGGCGGTGAATGGAGGGATGAGAGGCTACTTGAATTTGTTTTATTTTTTTGTAAACAAACCCATGTCTACACTCTTGTGCATGTGCAAGCATGTTAAAGAAGAGTAACTCCAAGATGAGGCATTTTGCTCTTAATTAAAATGATTTGTTTTGAGATTTTATGTCACTTTTATCATTGACGTGCTCTCAGCTGAATGTTAAACGCTTCTGTACCGT
Source organism: Garcialebias charrua (assembly GCA_038048925.1). Taxonomy (NCBI): domain Eukaryota; kingdom Metazoa; phylum Chordata; class Actinopteri; order Cyprinodontiformes; family Rivulidae; genus Garcialebias; species Garcialebias charrua. The sequence continues at coordinate 6,380 of JBBPBX010036288.1, read as the reverse complement.
ACTTTAACGGGTTATTTAAAACTTTGTGAGTGGCTGAGCTGAGAATCAACAGGTTTCAGTCTGCAGCACTTTGACAAGATTGGCCTTAAAGTGGTAGTTCAGATCTTTTGACGCGGCGTTCTGCAGAAGAGTTCTGATGAATTAATATCGTTCTTGTAGACGGCTCTTTGAGTGGCCTCAGTAACGGCTAGTCTAAGCAGTAAGGGTTGTTGCCTTCTTTAAAACGACTTTAATCTAAAACTTCATAGCAGTTCATGCAAATGCTGTTTAATTAAACCTATACAGTACATCACTATTAGTTTGCATTACATGATTATCTAAATGGAATTATGTGGTTATTTTTAAGAGCAAGTACAGTAGTGGCAGCAGCAGTGAGCTTTTAACTCAAGTCAGAAGCATTATATCACAATATTTCCGCTGGCTGTTGAAAGCAAAGTTGATGTGCGCTAAAGGTCCGTGAAACTGTTTGCATGAGGTGCTATGAATTTAATTAAAGTTGCTTTAAAATTGCAGCAACCTACTTTCAGCATCCTATCCCTGTGGTAAAATTTTAACCGTTTCCCCAAACTGAGGATGTTCAAAGAGTTCTCTAAAACAAGTAAGATATTAATGATGCATAACATTCAACAGAACCCCACGCTGCAAGATTTAAATTATTGCTTTAACCAACAAGCTGCAGTGTTTTTGTACCTCAGCCTGCAAGCCTGAAGCTGAACTAATAATGACAAAAAACAAGCCTTTAGGTGAACCTGTGCCTTTTAACATCTGCATGTTGCTGTAACAACTACTCAAACACAAATGATTCCCTTCTTGATATAATTAAAATGGATACAACTAGTTGTTGACCATTTTGAAAAGGGTGAAAATTGAAGCTTGCACCTCAAATATTAACCTAGAATTGGTCTGCAGTTCAAATAACATTAATGAAATGACCTCCACTCTTCCTCCTTATTGCTGTATAGAAAAGAACATTGAAGCTGTAAATTGTGGGATAGATGGCTATGAAAAGACGGTGTTGACTTTCATGACCCCACCTGCATGTTTCTGTCAAGCCTGCATGTACTAACTGGGTTTTTGATTGGCTGGCTGACTGTTCACCTACAACCTGCCTCTACCATTCTTCAAATCATTGTTTGTTTTCTGCCTTTACTCACACTGCTGCTTGTGATGCTACTGATTCATGCATCCCTCTGTCCATCCGTCTGTCTGTTTATCCACTCGTTCATCCATGGATTTTGTTTCGGTCTCAGCCTTCGAAAAGCATTGTCTGTATTCTTTGTGTGTTTTTAAACATTTGTTAAACATGTTAAATAAAGTGTTGAACCTAGGCCACCATCTCTGGCTTCTATGTGCATCCGTGACATCTGTGGCTGCAAATCCAAATGCCAAGTCTATTTATGCATTTTATTTATCAAAAGTTATGCATGTACTGCTGATTTTTTTTTTTTCCAATGCATGTTTGAAATACATGATATTAGTCTAATTGAAAGGATAGGCTGCTGTGAATTAAAAGATGCATGCTTTACTGGAGACCAATTGCTAGTCAGTTTTGTTTGTGCTGGTTTGTATATAGCAAGAAAATCAGTAAAGCATCCATTGCATACTAGCATTTTGTGTTTTATTGTGAACCAAAAACATGCAAAGCATGCATGCATGTGGAGAGAAGTAAAGATGAACTACAATAAAACTGTAATAGAGATATTTTTTTAAGGTAAAATAAATAAATTAAAGCAGATATTAGTTTTGAATTGAATCAGGGGCACTGCCTGCATAATTAACAATGTATATTTCATAAATGCTAAAAAAAAAAAAGGCGTGTTGTCATAAAAGTAGCTGTGGGAACATTGCTTTTTTATCTTTGCGTGCCTTCATACACTATGACCTTTGGTTTTTGTTAATTGTCTCAAACTGATGAGCTTCTCAGCACGGTGCATGTCCAGTCTGTAGCACGTTGAACCATCTTAACCAGTGCACTGTTTATTTAAAGGCCCTTTGCTCCTTGTTTCTGTGGTTGTGGACCTGCAAACGGATGTGATACTGATCATACGACTCTTTTTGGAAATCCCAGCTTGGCTGCTTGTCTCCTGCTTCTCATCTGAGCACATGTCTCAGTAAAATCAATTATGACAAACGCCTAAGGGATGAAACGTTGTCGCTGTTGACGTGAACATGTTTATTCAGAGGAATGGTTCACTCTTGCTCTGCTGAGGTTGTGGAGGTTGTAACGTCTGTCAGGGAAAGAAGAGAAGGACTGTGATCTTCCATCTGTGTTTGTGCAGTGGTGAGTCTATCAGAAGAAACCACATCCAATGTGTGCTTTGTGTTTATCTTTATGTTTCATGGAGCAGTATCCAACCGAGGAAGACATGATAGAGTGGGCAAAGCGCGAGAGCGAGCGAGAGGAAAAGGAGCGACTTGCAAGACTCACTCAGCAGGAACAAGAGGACCTGGAGCTCGCCATCGCTCTCAGCAAGTCTGAACTCTCCTGAGGAGGCTCCGCTCCTCAGCTGGGCTAGCTTGGCACGGCACAGCCTGGCCCAGCCCAGAAACAAATCACCAAAGCAAAATGGGGACTGCGTAGGACTGATGCCCCGAGGCAGACGCTGTCGTCTGAATCGCTCGGCTCTTTGTCCCATCCGATCGCTCCCTGACGTTAACAGAGCAGCGTTTTTCCATCCGGTTTTCTCTGCAGGCTTGACCGAAGGAGAGCATCGAGGAGTTTTCAAACCTGGCAACAAATGCTACTTTAACTCTTCCACTTGTAATTTATTTAAACATGCACTTCAGACCAGAGAGAAAGGGCCTTTGTGAGAAGCACGGCTTCTTCGCCACTAACCAAACTCACTACACTTTATGAACTCCCAGCTCTCACTGTGAAGATTTAGTTGATGTGCTAATTTCATAGAACATGAAAATCCCCAAACTTTCCTTCTCTTCTTTCATGATTGAAAAAAAAACTAACGGCTTAAATTAACTTTTCAGGCCTTGTGTAACAAATTGAGTCTGCACTGTAACATTATTTTTTATGTGCTTCAAAAAGCCAATGCAATTCTTCTACGTCTGAACAATACAAACCTAGGTCACTAAAAACAAAAAACTTTTTTTACCCTAACATCTGATCGATTACTGTTCAATTTTTTTAGGCAATATGAAATAAAACATGCCATCCTTCAAAAGAATTAGATCTTTAGATGACACTACAGCAGAAAACAGAATATTCACATTTCCAGTAAACCATCTACAGTCAGCCTTTATTTGATGCATAAGAACATTTCTTAAACATCTACATTTCCATTAAATAGCTTAGATATTTTATAATTGAGGCAAATGAGTGTTAATATAAATTTAAGCATTTCAGCAACTCTGATTTATGATTTCATGAGACTTCAGATCTTAGATTATTTTCCTTCAAGCAGCGTCCTGCTTAAAAACACAACTATTTCTTTTAAAATGAACAAAATATGAGTGATTTATAATTCATGTATAGCTGTGCAACTGCCATTTCAGCATTTTAGGCATTTGGAAATTTTCCATAAAAGGTCTTTTTTTATTATTATTTAGATAGCTTTATTTTTCAGGTGACTTCCTGTCCGACAGACTCTATGGATTTCAGTCTTGTAGAAATCAGCCAATGCTGGTGAGTTTTCTGCCTGTGAATTTTACTTGCAAAAATTCAGCTTGTGAGGATCAAGTGTCACATTAAACTGTGACCTCTTACCTGCAGTGGATATACATAACAGCTGCCTGGAACTAGTTTTTTTAATTATTTTTTATTACCGGTAGTTTGTTTTTCCCAGAAAAGGCTTAAAATGCATCTGTGGAAAATAATGTGTCTGTCAAGGGAATATGTATTTGAAGGCCCCTGTTTTCATTTCATTTTCTTCAAAATGTAGCACAATAGATAGCACTTGTCAGATTTTTTTTAGATTTATTTTTCCATTTTCAACCTGGTGTTCTGCTTCTTTTATGTGAAACCAGTTTCTGTCATTAAAACAGCACTTTGTACCGAGTGCCGTATCTCGGTGAAGTTTTGTAAATTCAAGAGATTTGCATGTTTGTCCTCCGAGCTTCTTTTTATGCCTGAGTTCTTATAGTTTCTCACTTTCAAAGGCCACTAAAGGTAAAGTTACCATCATCTGTACAGACAAACCCAGAACCACTTAATGCTTGTTGGCTCATGAAGTCTTTTAAAAACTAAAGCTAATTGTATTTGTTTTGTATTTTCTAACTAGTAAAAAACAAACAAAAAAACGTTAGTGGGAGGTTTTGCCAGACTATGTAATGCATTTAACTGAAACTAAATAAAAGTTAAAATATAATAAAGTTTGGTTGTGTCATATCGATGTGGACTATACAGTTATACAATATGGTTTGGATCAAGAAGTATTAGGTAAAAAAAAAAAGTGCTATGTACACAGTCTTGAGGCTCTCCTCAACTGATTCTGGCTGTGAGGAAACAAAAGTTATCAGTGATGATGAACTGCTTCCTTGCTAGATCAACTGAAACCGGAAGCGAGCAGTATCAATTGAACCAAGATGGGGAAATGTTTAAATGAGAAGGATGACGTGAGAAATAGTACCGGTAAATGAACAGATCAAGAGAAAGGAAAATAGTTCAGAATCTCAGCAGTAACACTGAGTTCAGATGGAAAGGATCATAAATGTACTCCTGGAGTTTACTTTTTCATGAACTTGAATCCAAAACAATAGCTTTTACATTTTAAAATCACATCTGTTCAAGTCTTAGACGCATCTAACCTGCATGTTTTTTGTTTCTTTTGTATTCATGCATTCCACACAAGAAAGTATGTACCATCTGAAACAGGGGTCTGCAATCTGCGGCTCTGGAGCCACATGCGGCTCTTTGGTCCCTCTGCAGCGGCTCTTTCAAGCTTTGACCAAAACTGAATTGGTTGTTCTACAAACAACAAAAAACGACTATAGTTTCAACAGTTTTATGTCATTTCATTTGCGAATACTGTACGTATGTGGATATTGGAACAAGTAAAAGAAGTAAAACTTTAACGTTATTTAATTTCCACAATTAAAAAGATACTTAGTTCATAGTTTTTATTAATTAACAAACCCTCTCTTTAAAAATAATCAGTTTTTTTTTTCATTTGTCTTAAATTGTAAAAATATAAATGATTAGTTATTTTATTTTTATAATGTCAACCCTAGTGGCCACAAAAGCCCCTTCCAACAAACCTAAAGTGGCCCATGGACCACTAGTTGATAACAAGAGTTGTAGCATGTTGCAGCTCTGAACACTGTTAATTTATTGAACAAAGGTGTAAAATGGCTCTTTTGGTTGTAAAGGTTGCAGACCCCTGATCTGAAAAAACGGAAATGTTCAGAGGTGTATCTTGTTTTATTTGCTTGTTTTTATTAATGTTGGTGTGAGGGAATAAAACTGGTAAATTGTACAGTACAGGAAGCCAACAGAAAGGTTTTCAAAGGAAATTTATTATAAACACAAACATATCTACGTTAACATTTATATTTACTTGACTACAACCGTGTGGTGCTTTATGTGTGTAATCAGTAATCTAAATGTTCAATGGGCTCCGTGGAAAAGGAACTACTTTCTGGGGTTATTGTGGATGAAGACGTTAACGCGGAGGGATTTAGGACCATGGAGCGGAGCTACATTCTTGTGCATTTAAACAGAAAAGCCATCATTAAGCGAGGCCAACACACCTCTTCTTCACGTTAGGAAGCAGGAAGAGGCTCAGCGGCTCCTCGTCACTCGTGTCCGTGTGAAAGTGACTGTCCAGCCGCTTATGTCCTGTCCCGTCTGCCGGTGAGTGTCTGTCCTCCATGCCCGCCGTGTGAACACCGTGCCCCGGCGCTGAGGGATGAGTTTTAACTGGAAACGAGCCGTGAAGAGGACTGACAGCAAAAAGTGAGTCCAAAAAATAAAATAAAAACTTGAGTGTTCAGCTCGTCGACCTGTTGGTACTGGTTTCAGTTTAATCCATGTAATCACCATTCTCAGGTATCTAAAGATAAGATCATTTCACAGAGCATCGACTGTCGGACATGCTGCTGTGCTGCATTACATTAAAGTTACAACTAATTAATACTTTTATCAGCTTATTGTTTTGATTTGATTTAACCACTGTGAGACCAAAAGGTTTTCACATTCTTCTCTCTGCTCCCATGAACCTGTTTGTAGCCTGTTAGACAACATTTCTTTCATGGTGCGGTCAGACAGGATTACAGTCAGCCCTGAAAGTATTATATATGTTCATTTACAAAATTATATCTTATCTATCTATCTATCTATCTATCTATCTATCTATCTATCTATCTATCTATCTGTCTGTCTGTCTGTCTGTCTGTCTGTCTGTCTGTCTGTCTGTCTGTCTGTCTGTCTG